>JAUTDX010000305.1:0-142673 GCA_030844895.1 Ambrosia x helenae
GTTCCTTCGGCGCAGAAGAAGGCAAGTTCATGGGTGTCATCGTCACCAACAGTGGTTTCAAACCAAATCCCGAAAAAGTTCAAGCCATCCAGCACATGCCATCACCCAGCTCCATCAAAGAGTGCAGACATCTAATGGGCCGTCTAGTCGCCCTCAACCGCTTCCTATCAAACTACGCATGAAAATCTTTTCCTTTTGTTCACACACTGCGCAATGTATTGAAAAAGACACAATTCCGCTGGACCCAAGAAGCGGAGGTGGCCTTTCGTGAAATGAAACAGTGTTTGAATTACTTACCGACTCTACAACGCCTCTACCAGAAGAACCACTAACACTATACCTATCCGCTTCTGAGAAGGCGATAGGTGCAGTACTACTGGCGAGCGCAACAAGGTTCAGACACCAATTTACTACATCAGCTGCACATTAGCAGACGCAGAGACCAGATACTCCACAATGGAAAAACTGGTCCAAGCATTGGTCCACGCATCTAGGCGTCTCAGGCGATACTTTCAAGGGCACCCAATAAATGTCTTAACAGACTACCGCATAAACACCGTGCTCTCAAAACCGGAGTTATCTGGCCGCCTAGCAAAATGGGCAATCAAACTTGGCGCACACACCATCATTTACAAGCCAAGACCAGCGATCAAAGGATAGGTACTAGCAGACTTCATTATAGAAATCCCCACAGAAAGCATCAAAGAATGTCGAAACGAACAAGATCCAAAACCCATCCCTGATTCATGCGTCACATGGTCGTTATTTACCGATGGAGCCTCAAACGACCAAGGCGCTGGAGCAGGCCTCAGGCTCGTCAGCCCTGACAACACAGAATTCACGTACGCCGTACGACTAGAATTTCCAAGTACCAACAATGAGGCAGAGTATGAAGCCTTCCTAGAAGGACTGCGCCTGGCCGACAAGATGGGCGCAAGACATCTTAATGCTCACATAGATTCAATGCTCATAGCAGAACACATCAACGGCATCTACGATGCCAAGGATCCAGTTATGGCACAATATGTTGATCAGGCTAAACTCTTAATCAAGAAATTCACAACTTGCACAGTCACCCATATCAACCGAAGTGGCAACAAAGAAGCTGACGCCCTTAGCAAAATGGCATCCACAGCTCAGCCGCACATGGCCAGAGAGGTACGCATTGAAACCTTAGATCAACCATCAGTACCTATTCGACATGTCAACGTAACACAAACAGGCGTCGGGTCATGGATGACCCCCATTCAAGCATATTTAGCAACAGGCACCTACCACCCGAAAAGCGGAAGCTAGAAAGATCCAGTACAAATCAGAACACTATCAACTCACGAATGGTGTCCTATACCGACGTTCCTATGTTAGGCCCCTCCTAAGATGCGTCGACTCCGCAAATGCCTCATTCCTTATCAAGGAAATTCACGAAGGTATATGCGGTATCCATGCAGGACCAAGGATGGTCGTCGCCAAAATTTTGAATGTTGGATACTACTGGCTGGGAATGCATCAGGACGCTGTCAAAATCTTGCACACCTGCTTCAATTGCCAACTACACGCGCCAAATACTTTGCACCCAAAGAACGAACTGGTGCCAGTCACGGCAGCTTGGCCATTTCAAAAAGGGGCCATCGACCTGGTCGGCCCATTTCCAATGGCCCAGGAAAGATACAATATCTTATAGTCGTCGTCGACTACTTTACAAAATGGGTCGAAGCCAAGCCTTTGGCGACATCAGTGCGGCGCGCCTGAAATACTACTGGATGAAATAAGGATCGGCTCGCTAAAAAGCTCGAACGAGCCGAGCCTTAACGAGCTCGAGCCCGAGCCTGAAATATGGCTCGTTTAGTTATCGAGCCCGAGCTCGAGCCCTAGACACAAAGCTCGATTGGGCTCACGAGCCTAATCGAGCCTTAACGAGCTAGAGCCCGAACCCGAGCCCGAGCCTAAGTTACAGTTGAGCCTAAGTTATAGCCTTAACGATTGGGCTTGCGAGCCTAAGTTATAGCCGAGCTTTTGCGAGCTCGAGCCGAGCTTTTGAGCTCGTTTGAGATTCTCAAATCACCTCGAGCCGAGCCGAGCCGAGCTCGAGCTTTGGATTTTGCTAGCGAGCCGAGCTCGAGCTCAACATTGTAGGCTTGAACCGAGCCGAGCTCGAGCTCGAGCTTCACAAAACCTTAACGAGCCCGAGCCGAGCCCAGACAGGCTCGGGCTCGGCTCGGCTCGTTTACACCCCTATCAGCGCCGAACACGTCAAAAAATTCATTTGGGAATTTATCATCTGCCGCTTCGGCCAACCCATGAAAATTGTCACTGATAACGGAACTCAATTCGCAGACAAGAAAATCCAGGCATGGTTAACTCAAATGGGCGTCAACCAAATCTTTACATCCGTCGCCCACCCTCAAGGAAATGGACAGGTAGAGCGCATCAACAGATCACTGGCTGAAGACATAAAAGACGCACCTGGGTTCAAAAGCGAACAGGTTGGGTCGATGAACTGCTGCAAGTCTTATGGGCACTTCGCTCCCTTACAAAAACAAGCACGGGGAAAACCCCGTTCAGCCTCACTTACGGCTCTGATACTATAATTGCATAAGTTAACTTTCCATCCCCACGAGTCCTCAGCGCAGAGCAAACAGACAACGACAGGGAACTGCGCCTTAACTAGACCTTCTAGACGAAAGACGCGAAATGGTTGCCATACGCGAGGCAAACTACAAAATCAACTCGAGCGGTATTACAACTCCAAGGTCAAAAGATGTGCATTTGACATCGGAGACTACGTCCTAAGAGACAACAACGCCTCCCACTCAGAGCGCCCAGGAAAATTAGCGCCCAACTGGGAAGGCCCCTACAAAGTTCAACAATTCTTAGGAAAATGAGCATATGCACTAGAAAGGCTGGACGGAACACCCGTCCCACGATCATGGAATGTAGCGCAGTTGCGCATATGTTACTTATAAATTTCTCAGGTTTTTATATACATCAATACTCTACATCTTGCCCATCATCGCGCAACTGTTACCTTCGCTCTACATTATGAAGGTAATTTACCCTTCATAACTTCAATGACAACCTTTACTTCTAACTTATGAAGTTAATTTACCATTCATAACTTAGACGCCAATTTTCTTAGTCCAAACTTATGAAGTTAATCTACTCTTCATAATGGACGCCAACTTTACTTCTAATTTATGAAGTTAATTTACTCTTCATAAGTTAGACATCAAGTTATCCTCAAGATCTATCCTACAATCATTCAACAACAGCCGTAAACACTACAAAAAGGTTCATATTCCATTTCATTAAATATATGTCCACATACACAAAACCTGGTTGCATTCGAACACTTCAACCTACTAGGGAGGCTCATGCGCCGTCCCCGAACTACCTAAACCACTAGCCTTTGCAGCAGCTGCAACAGCTTCTTTTTCAGCACGCTTGCGCCCTGCACGATCTGACTCTTGCACCCAATGCCTGAAACGAACAATGGGATCAGGATCTGACAAACACTGCCTGACAGTCTGCAGCACCGGGAATTCCATCTTCTCAAGCTTTTCAAGCTGGTCCATCAGGGCCTGCTCTGTGTTCATATCTTAAAAGGGTTTGCGCATCAACAGGAGCTCCGTCTTTGGCAGCAAGGTACCCTTCCAACCAACCACTTTGTAACCCCGTGGTCCGCACAACATCCACCTCCCCCACCACCTGCTTGCCCATCTTCGGCTCGTTCCAGCAACGATCAAAGACCGGCAACAAAGATATAACTTACATAAACAACAGTGCAAAGTCAACTAAAAGAAAACAAAAAAAGAAAGACGGAAACTTACAGCGGCAATATCCCGTCAGACATTATCCATAATGCCTTCTCACAGTAAGACCTCTGAGCATCGAGCATCAGAGCCTTCTCCAGCTTCCAAGCTTCATTTTCCTTCAACAGGGCGCCAACCTGGCCCTCTAACTCTGACACACGAGTGGTGGCCCTCACCACATCCTCATCCTTCTTCTTCAGTTGGCCCGCAGCATCAGCATATTTTGAGGATAAAACCTTCAGTTCTTTATCCTTCGCAGCAACAATCTTCTCTTGCGCCGCTAGATCTACTTCAGCTTTCCGCACCGCCAGTCGGCGGCGCTCAAGCTGCTTGTTGATTTTCTGAGAGGATTGTTCCCAGGCCTTTTGCTTTTCTGCCGCCTCCACATCTTTTGGACACAAGTCGGACTCCAGTTGCCGAACTTGCTCAACCAACCTCTTCTTGGCAGTTTCAAAAAACTCCCTTCTCCTTAGCCAGACGCTCGACCTCCTTAGCAACCGCTGCCTGCCTCATCAAGAAATTCGTCCTCCCCAAGACGAAGTGCGTACAAGTTTCCCAGAGATTGTGTCAGGTTCATACACAACTCTGAAAACAAAGTACCACGGTCCTGCGACCGATGATAAATGCGCTCCGCCGGGGGGAAGCACATAGTTAACAAACTCCTCAGCCACAAAGGGTTGAGGAAGCGACAAAACTATCCGTTATACGCCACCCAGGCGTATATACGGGAGCGTCCACTTTAAAGCCATGGGTCGCTCGAAGACGCCCTGCCCCTTCAACCTTTTTTAGTTGTGGCCCTGTCAAGCCACCCTCCTCACCCGTCACCAACATATCAACCGGGGCATCCCCTCCCTCCAAATGGACTATCATAGGCTCCGTTTGCGACCCACAACACCCGAAGAAGACACCAACTTACCCTTCTCATTCTTTACGGCCACCATGGCCGCATGTTGTTTGAGCAACTCAGTCTGACGCTGGTCCTCTTCTTGCTTAGCCTTCTTCTCGGCCGCCAGACGGGCCTCTTCCTCTTTCTGCCTCTTCATGGCAGCCTCCCGCGTACGGGATTCTTCCACTTCTTTTTTCTTAATAGCGGCTTCAACGGCACACTTCTCCTCTTAAGCTTCTTTAATGCCTCGGGATCAGGCACAGTCTCGACGCTAGATTGAGCCTTCAGGCGCTCTTCTTCCTGCAACTTCCTCTTCCTCTCCTCTTGCGCCTGCTTAAGAGAAGCAGGAACAGAACCTACAAGAAACAAGACTATAAAGAAAAGCCCAAAAACTCAAAAACATTTCTTACAACCATTCATACTTACCACTAAGCTTTCGAAGAGCCTTCTTCCCAAAAGGCTCACGCACAGGCGGAGGAGCAAGGTCCATACCATTCGGAACAGGCTCCTTAGTATGAACACCCTTAGACGGGGCTGTCTTCTTCACTGCAGCCTGATCTGTATCACCCTCGGTCGTCAACAGCAACCGACGGCGCTTACGCCTACCCTCTGCAAAAACAAACACACAAGATTAGCAGGATCCACGCGAAACTATAACCTAAAAAAAGACAGGGAACCACTTACGCTTTTCCTTGCCTTTGGAACTCTCAGCCGTCCTAGACCCACTGCTGGGGGCGCTCACACCCTGTGGCGCAGACACAGTTCCGCTAGACCCGCCACCTACAGAGTGACACGAATGGGGAAATCAAGTTAGAGGACGAGCCACTAGACTCGTCGTCAGACAAAACAACCCGGTCAACCCCCTTGTGCGGTACGCGCAGAAAGGGGTTCGGGATTGATTAAGAAACCAACAGCTAAGGGATTCTCGGGGCGCACCTTCAATCCGCACCGGGGAAAACAAAGTTCACCCTCTTCAGCTCCACGCCAGCAACTTAACCCTCTGGGACCGGCCTAAACATTGTGTGCGACACCCTCTGCGGCCAAAAATCAAACAAGCATTCACCTCCATAACAAGCAAATGATATACATCATTCAAGGATCACATCCATACCCTCCCTCATGCCCAGAAGGCTCAAAACGACCAACCTCAACATCCCTTCGTCACAGTGATCCAAATCATCCAACCGTGTTCGCATGGGACAACAGTATCTTGCACCAGTCTTGTTTCTGAAAATCCTTCTCAACTTCAAAAGAAGGAGGCTTCTACCCAGCACGAAGAGTCAGCCACCCCATCTCCTCCGGAATCACCTCCTTCCTCACATAGAAAAAGCACTTCTTCCAGTCACGAAGGCTTTTTGGAGAGCTTCCCTTCACAACAAACGACACAGACTTCGATCGCTCAACAAAGGAGATCCAAACCGCTATCCTTCACCTCCAGTTTGTAAAAGCAGTTAAAATGTCAAACACTGGCTCCATCCTCATAGCCCGACAAGTCCCCTCGTAGTGCATGACCCTCATAACTTCATAGCCCGACAAGTCCCCTCGTAGTGCATGACCCTCATAACTCCGAACGGGCTCATCTGAATTACATGGACGCCATACCTCTTTAACACATCAACCAAGAAGCGACTGGTTGGAATCCTGAGGCAAGACTTCTGAAAAAGGCCTCGTACAGGCAGATCTTCCCTTCAGGGGCATCAGTAGGAGTCTTCCCCTTCGCCGGAAACTCAGGCTCCCACTCCTTGAGAATCTCATATTTCTCAAGAAGTGCCCTGTACTTATCCTGAGACCAACCAATTTGAGCCACTACCATTGCCAACTCGGGCTTAGAAGCTTTATCTTCAGGCATTTTGTATATATGAAGAAAACGGAATAAGATTTCGGACGTAGAAATATTTTTTGATCGGAAATCTAGGAAGAAAGCCGGAGATAAGAAAAAGAAAATTTGGGAGTGATAAATCGAACAACGGAGTGGGAAACCCCTATTTATACCCATCGCATTAATGGCGATGGGATAGAAGTCATGATGACAAAAAACTGCTTTTCAGGCGGAGGTCCAATAGACAGACGACACGTCAGACGCATCACGTGATAGCCATATCACGCGCGGCGCGTGGCCCACTCGACTGACGGTTGCAATGCTCACATAGCTGTCACTCACCACAGCTGATCGACACGTGTACGCCCACGTTCAGATTCACCATCTCCAGCTGTTCACAATTCACCGATGTACGACACGTGGCGACCTATCAGCTCTCCAACTATAGCACGTGTCAGACACATTCTCTGAAAAAAGGGTACGAATCGTCAGACACGTCCTCTCTCAGATCAACATTCCCGCCATTTATTTCACACGGAATTCGAAAAGACAAATTAAAAGCGCAATAAGTGCACTTTAGCAGGCGCACAAGCAGACAAAAAGCTACCTTCTTATCCCACCTCTATGAATCGCTCCAACCACCGACGCCTATTCAGGCTTCGCGTCAGCGCCAACTAAAAAAAGTTCAAACTTTTTATTATGCTTCTCTCACATGCGCTAAACAGTCTGACACCTAATCCGGCGTCAAACTAGCGCCGAGACCGACAATTCACACATTTTTCTCATTTCTCAGATGCGCTAAAAGTTACGATGCCTAATCTGGCGTCACCCATACGCCAACTTGAGAAACTTCAAAGTATCCCAACTTTCACATACACTACTAGGCATGGCGCCGATTCTGGCGTCAAGCCTATACAAACGGAAGAACTTTTTCACATTTTTTCTTTTCTCCCAGACGCGTAGCAAGGCATAACGCCTATACCGCTGGATTTCTCATTCCGTCATACGCCCGCAGCTTGATCACTGCCGCGCGCACTAGTTGACAATGTCATAAAACTTACATGTACACTTTGTTACATGAAAACCAATGACGACCAGATGTAACTCATAGCACACATGTAAAAAACTTTCAAAACTCCACAAACGAGTCCAGCACCCCCTTCTCAAAACAATAAGGCAGCACTGGACTGGGGGGACTTGAAGGGATATGGTACCAAAGTGCCAGCAAATACCATATCACAAGCTAAAACACAATGCGCCCGCTTTACATAAACGAGGTGACTCGCGCCTATCAGACAGATGGCGCAGAATCATCCGCCCGTTTTACGTCAGCATAGAGGCTAGCGTCCATCAGACAGATGACGCAGACTTATCCGCCGTTCTACGTCAGCGGGACAGATGCCATAACGAAGCTTCTTCAGCAAGATAGACAAAGCTTCCTCAACACGATTACAAGATGCCTTATGGGGCAGCCTCGAGACACACACTCCTGCCCCAGGAAACTGTTCCTGACGCTGCAAGCTGCTCGTCAGACTTTCCAACCAATCAATGGATGCGCATAAACTAACAGTCAGAAAGGACGACAGCGTGGCAGCTTCCCAGCCAAGATATTTCCTTCAAGACTTTTGCAACCCTCCAACTTGTCTCTGGTTCTTCTAGAAGGGGATGATTACCCACCGCCTTGCATCAACCAATAGGCGGACGCCACGTGTCGGCCGCCCACCTGCGTCCAATCGACGGACGCCACGTGTATTTACGTCAGGATGGTAACATCCCCCCCTTTCCTCTCTTTCTTATCAAAACCACTTGCACCATTGGGCCTAAGGACTTAGGCCGGAAACCTAGAGACACCTCTACCTGGGCCGGGCCCCATCAAGGGTAGAGGACGGGTTGAGAAAAGTCGTATATCGAGGTACTATAAAAGGAGAGGTCCTTCTCCTTTTATTGGCATCCGATATTCACTAACACTTTCACAGAAAAGACTACGAGCACATCGTACTTTTCCAACTCTTGTTTATTTGCTAACATTTAGAGGCTCGACTCTTCTAACTTGTTGTCTCTAAACATCCTTGGTCTTGTCCTTAGACCTATCACATTTTACAAACATACTTCTTTATAAAAACCCTGTGGAATCACTACCAAAATTGGCGCTAACCCGACAATCTAGGACTCGTGTTTCTTCAGTATTTATCCAACATTTCTCTCTCTCTCTCTCTCTCTTTGAAACTATTTACAATACAAAACAACATCCTACAATCGAATTTTCATCACTCGGGTTTAAAATTAAAAAGGGCTAAACGGGTAAAACGGGTTAAAATAGGTAATCAAATGAAAAAGGTTTAAGGCTCAAGATTGGTTAACTAAGGGATATTGGAACAGGTCAGGGATGATGAAATGGTTTAAAAATAAAAAGGTTTAACCTAATGCCTTAATCATTCTTATGTTCACAATTGGTCTAGGGCGGTAAACGTAAAATTGTTACATTTTATTTCCTTCTAGACCTCATGATTATGACCTATCTTTTACTGTACTTGCATTCAGTCTGAATCAAGGGGTTGCTTCAATAATTTATCAGGTACACTATGAACCTATTATTACTCTTAACCTCTACTAATATTTATGTTGTAGACTTTAGCCAAAGTTTATCATCCAAACTTCATTCTTCCAAATCTTTTGTTGCTTCCCTTTGTGGTATTGCTTCCTGATCCGACTTCAATTGTGATTCCCCTTCTTTTGTACTTAAAAGTGTGATTCCCCTTCCTTTGTACTTAAAAGTGGCACTGTTCAAACATTTCCAAATAACGTAGGTAAACTAGTTTAATTAGTTTTAACAACTTCGCAGTTTTCATTCAACTTTGGTAATCCAATTCCGTATCCCATTGCTAGTGTTGTTGCTACCAGTGTTGCAAAATTCGGTTTGGGCTTGTAATCGGCGACCTACCTTGGAGCGAGTACTCGGACTTATCGGGAGAGTACTTGGGGGTTAAATCGGCCAATGCGGGGAGTGCTCGGAGTACTCGGCCAACTCGGCTATACTCGGTGACCTATCCTGAAGCGAGTACCCGGGGAGTAATCGGTCAACTCGGCCTTGTTTTGCAACACTGGTTGCTACCCATAATTCATTCTTGTTTACGTTTTTATAATCACCAAAACGTTGCACAGTCACATAGAGTTCAAGAAGAATGATATGATATTTGTATTGTCTCTTGGTAGTATTGGTACTTGGATCCTTATCTTCATGAATCACTTGACCATCCTTTCAAATTCTACAGCAAATATATTCTTCTCTTCATCAACCTTTGTAACAACATGTATGAGATCCATAAGCACCAAACAATCTACAATTGATGATACTTGTTTCGGATAGATGAATGGCGCTTTTCCTTCATTTACTTTAGCATCCTCATCAATAGAATTGTTTTCAAAGTGTTTCCATAGGAGTGTTGTTTCATAATCTTCATTTGTCAAAACATTGTTTGTGTGATGCCTCACCCCCTGATGTGTGAAATGTGTAGTAAATAAATCGGTCAAGTTTTAAAAATGGAAAAACCTATAAAACCACACACTAACGGCAAGTGTACAGGTCACAGTGTAGCAGAGCAAGTAAGTCCGGAATATCGAACCGTGGACACAATATGGCGACTCCCGGTACTAAACCTTTGTCGACTCCTAGTCTATTAATTTGGATTTTTGAGAATTAATTTTAAACTAAATGCAAATAAATAAAAGGAATTAAAATAAATAACACAGAGACGAAATCAGGAAGCTAAGAACACTGGATCGAACTCAGATAATATGGAAGGCAACTATCTAGGTCTAGAATCCTACCCTCGGACTCACAACTCTCGGAATCTAATAATGGATTAGCTACCAGGTTTTCTAAAGATACGCCAGACCTAGGAAACCCCTAAAGCATGCTAGATCACCTCCCGGTCTCACTAACACCTCTCAGAAAATCCTAAGGGACGTGTAAATCACTGGTTACTAGTTCAGATCACCTCCTAGTCTCACCTCACTAGGGAATTCTAAGGTACTCGAAAGACTCGCTCACATCCCGGTCTCGCTAGTCACAACACATCAAAAAATGTGAAGGAGTAATCTAATTGGCTTAGAAATAATTCGGAATTACAAGAATCTAAAGACACACTAGGCAAGGATCACCTTTCGGTCTCACCTCTACCCAATACCTAAAGATCTAGACAACCCGACACCCTATCACCTCCCGGTCTCAAGGAATGGCAGAATACCTAAGTCCTCTAAACTCTCAAATCATATTCCTATGGAATTAGACGTCAAAAACCATAAACTAGTCACAAGCACAAAGCAGGTAACCTAACACGCATCTATAACTGAAAGACATTCAACAAGACACATGTGGAACTATCAAAGATCATAAATTAGACTTAAATACGCAAGAGCATTATAACCAAACTCAAATAGATCTTTACCAAAACATAAACCAATTATATCATTAAACGAATCCGAAAGTCATAAAAATGTTAAGTATTCATCAACATGACCTAGGTAGCCTAAATGTTTCGCTACTCATCAACATGGAAAAAGATAAAAACATAGGTTCAAAATAACACAAAGTCATAATTTATGAATACGAAGTAAATAAATATAAACGTAAAACTTGTAGTGAACGAACCCGTAGCAAGAACCCAAGCCTTCGCCAATGGTCCAAGCCTTCTGTCTACCTCTTTATCTTTGCGGCTGTTGACTTCCTCTCCTGCTTTGGAGCTGTCGAAACCCCCCCCCCCCCCCAAGAAAAATATTCGCCGTTCATTTTATATTTGTTCTTCTCAATTGTGCCCTGTAAAAATTGATTTCATTATTTGCTTCTTGGACTTGGGTCACAAGCCCAAGTCCTTTCACTATATTTTTTTGTATATTATTATTATTATTATTATTATTATTCAATGTTCCCGACTTGGATGTTATTGCTCGACCAAAGTTCCTCATTTATGCTTCAACGTTCATGAACACATGCTCCCAAGTGTTCGTTTCTCGATTAAAATTCTTTCGTTTTGAGCTCATTTTCCACGAACACCTATAAAATAAATAAATACATAATAAAAACGACTCAAAAGGAATAAAAACCAAACCAAATAATATACAAAAATTCATAGGAACACAGATGTGTTTTGCAACACATCACCCCCCCCCCCTCACCCAGATAAAGATAAAAAGGACACAACTGATACCAACTTAAAAGGGAAATGCTAATTACATGATCGTCCCCATGATCGGCTTGGGCGACCCACCTAGTCTAAGCAGTGGTGGACCCAGAAAGTTTTTCCACTGGGGTCTCTTTTCTTACGGTATTAAGATTTTTCAGAAAAAAATAGTAGAATTTTTGGGTCGATCATCGTTCGGGTTGGGTCGAAGTGAGAAACATAATAGCATACAATATCATAATAATAACATTACTCACTAAACACATTAATTGGATTTTGTTTAAAATCTCTAGTTTTAACTTGGATATACATAACAACAATACGCGTGACATTACCAAATTGGGAATTAAACAATTCCACTCAAATTCGAACAATTCACAATGTGTTTATGTTAATTAACACACACCAAAGTCATTAAACACTACCAAGGAACAAGCATGTGTTACCATGAGTTAATAATATCCAATAACACATGAATAACCATAAATAACATATGTATATATTACATGATCAAGAACATTAATATAACCATATATGTTATTAACACACTAGATCGTTCACACATTACATGTTATCATCCAACAATCCAATTCTATTGATAACTCATGGATATCTATGACATTTCATGTACCCACGTATACCCATGTATATTCGGCCACATCTACATACATATATATATACACACACACAACACATCAATCTAGATAACTAGCTTATAAAAACCATGTGTTCGTATCATAGTTGTCGAAAGCGCGCGTAGGCGTGCGCCTAGGCGCGCCTAGGCTCGAGGCGCACCAAGTGTGCTGCGCCCTGTGAGGCGCGCGCCTAGGCACTAAGGCGCACTATTAGGGCTGTTTTCAGGCTGATTTCCGACCAAATTCAGGCTAAAAGTTTGCATAAACCTCTAAAACATCCTAAATGAGTCATGAACAAGTCCTAAACAACCCTAAAACATCCTAAAGTAGCCCTAAACAAGCCTAAAACATCTCTAAAATCCCTAAAAAATGTATTTTATACTATGCGCCTAATTATAAAAAGCCCTCGTTTTTTACGCGCCTTGCGCCTAGGCTCCGGGCTCGGCCTAAGCGCCTTGAGTGCGCCTAGGCGCTTTGACAACTATGGTTCGTATACATACAATCGGCCACACACACACGCATCCACGGCTTCATCAGCACACACACACTTGAATGATAAGTCAAGTAACCTATACCCCTAAATAGCTATGTGATCATATCAAAGATTGGACTAAACAATGGACATGTACACCCACATATATATGCACGCGTGTATGTGTATACATGTATTGGTAAGAGACAACTTGCAAGCCATCTAGAATGCATTCACCTTTCACCAAAATAGGTAAATGACTAACCATCCACAAGCTCCAATAAAAGTCAACCCCTCCTTCTTGTTTTGCTACTTCCAATCGGCTCTAACTCCATGGAAACTAAAGGATCCTTGTATTGTCTCAAACATTCACTAATTTAGGCCTAAACACACCCATGAACCTTTCCCTAGGTAAGATCTCTTCCTCAAATACACTAATAACAACTAACTTCCTTTTCCTCTTCTTTTGTCATCAACCGAATACAAGAAGCAACACATGGCATCGTATCTTTTGTATAACAACTATATTATACTAGAGTAGGTCTTTCATCTCATCATGTTTAGCTTCCAAGAGTAAAAGACTTGTCACAAATATCTTGTTTTGTTTTCTTTTAGCCGAAAAGAGGGAAAAAAGCATGACTTTCATGCATGCCAATTTCTTATACCAATTTAGCTACATGACACCACACACTAATACTTCACCAAGATCGATTGACATTCCATTCTTGAACCTACACATGTTTCGACCGAAAATATCATAGGGAAGGGAGAAGAGATCTAGTGAATTGTCAACACTAATCACAAGCATGGATAAATATCCATAACGCCAATCAAGGAAGTTGACTTGCCTTATATAACTTACACATACATGTCTCTTCTCTTTCCTTGGGGACGATCGAGTATAAAAGGAGGACAAGAGGTGAGCATCAAACACACATATCTAACCAAATCACACTTATACTTTCCTTTCCTCTTTTTCCTTTAGCTTCGGCACTCACCAAGAACAAAAAAACCAAGATTTGCCTTCAAGGATCATGGGGAAAGCTTACAAGGTCACAATTCCTCTCCATTCTCGGGTCTATAGGTATGTTCAATAACCTTCTAAAACACCTAACATTTCTACTAAGTCTCGGCCCTAACCCCTTTCACCCGAACCTTAACCCTCGTGACTAGAAACATACATATCTATTAACTATCAAGACACTAAGATATTTAGTTTGAAACCTACAAGATCTAATATTGATGTATTCTCTTACATATACACACGCGTACATACATGTACTCCACACACATTGTGTCAAGACCAATATATGTGGTGGTGCACATACACCCAAGGTGTATAAGTGTATATAGTGCTAAAAGATTTACAATAACTCGGTAATTTGAAACTCTAACATAATGTACATACATGCACGTACATACCTCATAGTTTGTATGTATATATAAACGTTTTTGGAAGCAAAATAAACCTACATACTCGTAAATACTCTTTTATACATAGGCGAGTATGTGAGGGCCAATTATTTTACACAAAGAATGGAATTCTTGAACAAATGACATGATAAAGTTTTGGATATTATGAGAACATACGTTAAAATGACTGTAACATATGTTAAACACACCTTGGAGATAATAGTGTTAGAAAACATGCTAAAACACTTGTTTTTCCACGAAATCACCACACATGTTAGAATGGGAAATATTCTACAACCCATGACAACATGTGGGGCCCATTTTGTCAATAATAAACGTGTTTCTACAACAAAACTCCCGGATTTCATGAAACCGTATGCTTTGCAAAAGTACATATAAAATACGTAGTAATTGTCACGTGCACGAACAATGGCCCCACATATACATGATACAAGGGTCCACAAGTCGGGTAAACAACTTGTATGGTAAACGACAAGAACGTACAACTTACTATTTCCTTTATAATCATAGGGCACCTTTTTGTCGGGACAGTAGCTATTTCACTTTTCTGCTTTATCAGACCCTATCTTCAGTCACCAGGTGAGTTTCACGGCCCCGTTTTACTGTTTTACATATTGGGGGAAAAACATGCTACATTTCTAGTACATTACATTTTGGGTGAATTTCTATCATGACTACCATATAGAACATGATATATTCGGTTCATGAGCTCAACAATTCTTGTACTTACATTTACACTATAAATAGATCTATTGGGTTGACACCCCCACTTTTGGTTAGTCGCTCTAATCGGTTACATACAAGAGAGTATTAGTATTCTACTGTATATACGTTGTCTTTATTGTACAATGTGCGAGGAAAATAGTCAAGAGGTTTGGTTATAGGACTCATGGTTTGCACAACAATCATTAGCTTAGCTAGCTTTGATTGGTCATACACAAATTTCACAAGCACTTTACATAGTACATTAAAACCTGTGAACTCACCGACATTATGTTGACAAATCTTTTATGCATATTTTTCAGGTAATTGATCATGGAGAACGGGAATTTGAGAGAGGGGCTCGAGTGCACATCCTGTGGTATCATCACCTACACCAGTAAAGATTTAATAACTTTAATCATGTTATGTTTTTGACGTTTAGTCCAGTAATTTAAGACAATATTACTTTTATCTTAATTTGGTAAGACTTAAATTTTCATTTGATGGTATCTACTTAACTTACATCTTATGTGTTGCTCGAACCTTGTGCTTGAAAACCTTTCGAATCACATCCCCATTTTCGGTCTTGGCTGGATGTGACAACTGCTGCCACCGTTCACCACCAGCACTGCCATCACCGTTCACCACCACCCAAAACTTAATTAGCTAAATCCCATTGTCACCAAACATGATGACCTTGGTCCCCACCCACCATCCATCATGGTCTCAAAACCCTATAAGGGTGAAGGTTGAAGGTTATGATGATGGTGGTGTTTTTTAAAGGATGTCAAATGTTATGAGGATGAAGATGGTGGTTGGCGGTTATGACGGGGTGGTGGTGTAGGTTACCGGTGGTGGTTGAATTGAGGGTGGCGAAGGTAGGTAACGCATGATGATTTGTGGTGGGGTTGTAGATAGAGATTGAGAGGTGCGTATGGGTAGGGGCGTGGCGAGTTTTATATAAAATAAATTAAAATATTTTTGTTTTATTAAAGTTAAGTAAATAAAGTAAAATAAGAAGAAAAAAGAAAAACAAACAAATAATTAGTAAAATGAATAAAATGCCGCTAATATAACTGACTTTTGTAGACGGCGTTAGCGAGACAAATGAAAATGTAAAAAAAAAAAAAAAACAAAACAAAACATCATGGATCCAAAGAATTATAAAAACTATTTTAAGAAATCACATGAACTAAAAAGTCAATTAACTAAATATACCATACAATACAAACTAGCAATTAGACCCGCGCGCGTTGCCGCGCGGGTACATCGCAAACATCGAACGGATTAGACAAAGGTAGTCGCTGTCAAGACAGGCAACGAACAACTAATATGGGTTTCATATCTTGTTTCATGTTTATGCAACTTCAATTCATGATACTGATGTAAATTGAGGTTTTTTTAGGATTTACAATATGGGTTTCATATGTTCTTTGATGTATATGCAAGCAAGTGACTGGTAGTTGCACCCAACACGAAACCAAACCCCATTACGCAGTCATGTATAAACCCGAAAACCACTCCTTCGCCACTTAGATCTTACACACAAACAAACACACACACATGACACACCATTATAGAGGGAGAGAGAGCCAACAGAGAGAAAGGGAGGTCCTAGGGGTTCCGACCAACATCGACGTCGGAGCTCCCGGCGGAGCGACGTCACAGCTGACGGTGCGTCACATACTTCTGGCGCGTACGAAACCTGAAGATGTGATTTCTTCTTGTCTCCGTTAAGTTGGCCGTTTAGACAAAAACCGGCAAAGGAGAGATTCGGAACGGCGACATGTTAGAGAAAACGATAGACGGCAAACGACTGCGCAATGGTCGGCTCCGAGGTCGACTATCGCTGAAAAAGCAAGGAAGAACACCTTCGATTGAGAAAGTTGAAGTGAAAATTAGAATAAATGTGTAATTAAAGAGAGCTTTGTAATAGCAGGCCAAAATGCGCCACCGAAATTGACCAACGTCAAAATTAAAGAGGCCACCGATTGGCTGACAAGTGGTGAACTGTGATTGTAAAAAACGGACGGTCACCGACGTTGTGTTTTAGTAATATATATAATACTTTTAAGATTAAAATATAACAGTAATTGTTGAAGTGTGAATGATTAGGGGGGATTTAATAGCTGCTTCGGAGGCAGAGCAGCTGCCGGTGGATATTAATGTGTCCTTAAATGCACGCAACCACTAAGTATTTATAGGCGAATTGTGGCAGCGCATTTATGAGAGGCCATCATTCAGGCGGCGTGTACAGTGACGGATGTCACTGTAGCCGCTGATAGGGTATGGCTTATATTATTATTTTATTAATTGCGGCTATATACCGATGGGTAATAGCCGTCTTTAGTTTGTTCATTGGTTAATAGTTGCTTTTTATTTGTCCAATGGTTCTTCGTTCTTAAGCCCTTTTTATCGTCTGTCCGGTTCATCTTATCAGTCCATCCGTTCTTTCTTGGCTTAATCGGTCCGTCCATTCCTTTTTTGTCCATCGGATCGGTATAACTCAGTTTTTTAATTAGTTTATTCATTTTAGTTTCTCTTTAATTTCTAATAATTCCTAATTACTTATCCTATGTTATCAGCCGCCCAGTTTGAGGGTCTCTTATTCTCTTTAGAATGAGGATCGTCAAACTTTTCTGCCTTCCGATCCATTTATGTTGTTAGTTGGGTCGTCATGCCGTTCACAGTTTTATCGTTGCCGATCCGTTTTGAAGAACGAACCGTCAGACCGCTTCAGTAACTTGTACTTTAATTACTTTGATTATTAAATTAATCCTGATAGGTTTCTGCCACGTGTCGCATTGTAATTGGTTGTTTCAGAAACCGTCATACTGTTCATCGATTGGACAGCTTGTCAGTCTCGAGATCCTCCCAAATCCACCTATATATATATATTACTGTTTGGATAAAAATAATTTTTACCCTTTTTCTATCGTCTGCAGAGATTTTCTCCATCGATCAACAGGTTCGTCCTCCGCTCTGTCTTTCCGTTTATCAGTAAATATGGTAGGTAAACGAGACATGCATATTCATACTTCGGTGGTGTCCGAACTAACCCTAACAGCCTATTGTAGTAAATACTTCGACACGTCTGTATATAGACCGATCGTTCCGAAAGCTACCGATCGTATTTCCGATTGTCCTCCAGGTCATGTCGGATTCCATACCCGTCATTTTAATTTCTCGGGTATCCGTTTACCGTTGCCCGTCTTTTTCCTAGAGTTCCTTCAATTTTATAGTCTTGATATCCGTCAGTTGAGTCCCATAGGTGCTCAAAAGGTGATTCATTTCGAGGTGGCATGTCGAGCCTTTGGAGGTGAGCCTACCATCGGCTTATTCCGTCAGTTCTTCCACTTGACCACTGCCGGTGATTGGTTCACCGTTGGTGAAGTTTCTAAAACAAAATCCATGCTATCTGATACTTATTCTGGTCTAAAAAATTGGAAAAACCACTTCTTCTGGATGCGGAATAATGTTGTTCCGTTCAGCATGCCCTGGCGGGGAGCAAAAGATGTTCTTAACCCTAAGCAAGAAGATATTTACGACGGGGAACTATATGATAAGTTATTGGCAACCCCCACTCCCCTCCAAGTTTTTCCTGAAATCATACTCGTCTTATCCGGTATAAGCCGTATGTGGCCGTTCCCAGAGGCCGATCCATTTATTAAAAAGGGGAAAAAGGGTATGCCCCTCCGTTTACACCTTGTCATATTTGCTTCATTCTGTTTACTGATTCGCTGTTTTTTTTTATGTTTGACAGAAACGAGTCTCCTAGGCTTCGTGAAGCGGAAAGGTAAGGGGATGACCCTTACTTCAAGGGCACTCGGGCCGGATGAAGTGAATATTTTGGATCGTACTGCTGCTGTGGTGTATGACGTTCCGGAAACTGAAAAAGATGACACTCTCCGAACTCCTCACGGTGATCATTCAATTCCAGATCTTAGTCCGGATCGTGTGGTCACCCCTAGATCTTCTCCCAAGGGCGATACTTTAGAGCCTCCGCCCTCTGATAGCATTGAGCAAGGATCAAAGGATCATGATTCTGGTGCTCATGTCGGGGATGATGCGTTGGTTAATGACTTTCCATCTCCCAAGGGTGCTGGAACTGTTGGTAATGTTGTGATTGGTGTTAAGGCTCCTAAGCCAAAACCTGACTCTGTCCGTAAAGAACATCATCGAAAGAGAAAGAATCTTGACGACAAAGACGAAGATGATGATGAGAGCCGCTCTACTTCAAAGAAACAGAAGACTGCCAGCGACCTTGAAGAATCGGTGGACTCCGAGGAGTCTTATGATGTCAATGAAGCGTATGTCCCTCAATGGAAGGTAAAGAATGGTGACACACTGCTTGATCCGGCTGTTTGCTATCAGATTCTGCACCATGCCATTCCTCCTGGTGAGTTAGACCGTGATCGTGACAAGAAAGAATAATATGCTGCCGAAGGTGCCAGTGTGTCAGTGGTCCGGACCTTAAGTTCCGTATCTGAGCTTGTCCAGAGTTATTACAAGAAACTTGCTGTCGAGAAGAAGCTAAGGGGAAGAGTTAAGGAATACCGATCGGAGATTGAAAAGCTAAATACAAAACTGTCTAAGCGGAAGAAAAGGGACCGGTCCAACGTCCGTAAAGGAAAGGAAGCTGTCAGGGCTATGGGAGAAATGAGGGAAAAGCATGAAAAAGACATGGGAGTTGTTCGTTCGGAGCTATCGGAACGTGAAAAAGAGGTGGAAGGATTGAAGGAAAAACTTCGTTTGTCCAAGGAGCAAAACGTCGTCTTGACCCGATCGGTGTCCGGCTTGGAGGTAGATCCTCTCCTTCGTGTTTTGTTGTTAGGTGACGGATTTAAATTTTTTACATGGTTTTGTAGGAACAAGTTCGTAAGGCCGCTGAGGAGAAAAAGGCCTGGAACACTTGTCGCGTGAACTATGACAAGGCCCTGGAAGCCGGAGAAAACGTGATGGAACAGCTGTGTGTTTTGAATGAAGAAGGCGAGAAAGACAGGGATCACCTCATCACCTCCATCGTCCCGGGCACGACGTACAAACTCCTTAAATCAGTTGAGTTCTTAAAACCTCTTGGGGATATGGAGTCGCTGCTTTATAATTCGGCTTTTCATGACGGGTTAGTGGCTGGCTTTAAGATCAAAGAAGCGGGTTTGAGGGTCGAAGATGTTGAAGGCTACAATTTGAAGGCGAACGACGAGTATGAGGCGGGTGTGAAGGCTTGGGACGCTACCACATACGAATTCTTAGAGAAATTCAAGGATATGGCGGGTAAGCCGATTCAGGAAGTTGAGGCACTCCTTCCTTTTCAGGAAGTTGAGGCACTCCTTCCTTCGAGCGTCCTACCCCCTGCTTAATTTGATGTCTTTTATTCGATATGGTTGTAAAACATATTCCAAACTTGTTCTTGTTGGGTCGGTCTTGTTTTTGCTCGTTTTTTTTTAACTTATTTGTTATGGTTGACATTTTAAAGAACCGACCCCTCAGATGGATTTAATCGGACGATATATATTTGGTTAATATCAGTTTATGGCTATTCTAAGGGGCCGATCCCTTTTACCGAGCTAGTTTCTCGGCCAGCCATGTTCGAAGGGGCTGACCCTGATTACGACTATTATGAGGTGTCAGCCTTAATGTTAGGGTCCGAAAGGACCACGTAAAAGGTAGGGTTGGGTATCATATTATTAACCAAAAAGATTATCATTTTCATTCATCATCCTTACATTCGGGTCCAAGAGGACCATATAAAATGATAACCATTATTACATGCATTTGGCCCGATATTACATGCATTTGGCCCGCTTTTCCATCCATGTTAGCCAGCTTGCACGATCCCTTTTCATGGACCTCCACCACTGTGTACGACCCTTCCCAGTTCGGCCCGAGTTTTCCGGTGCTTTCTTTTCGACTAGCCTCATTGCATCGTAGTACCAAATCTCCCGGTTGGAGCTTCATCTCTCTGACTCTTGCATCGTAGTACTTCTTCATCTGTTGCTTGTACTTTACCTCTTGTATTGCAGCATCCCTACGAGCTGTGAATCAAAAAACACCCGTAGATTTTTTATCCTCATCTGAACGGACACCCGGAGCCCAGCTAGCAATGCTTCGTATTCGGCTACATTATTTGTACATTTGAAATTGAACCGAAGGGCATATGCTGTTTCGATACCCTCGGGATCAACAAGAATCAACCCTGCGCCGGCTCCTTCTCGACTTGACGCTCCATCTGTATACAAACACCACCCTTCGTACGTCCCCGAGCTTTCTGGTTGATCGGACACTACATCAATAATCATGCTATCTTCCAAGTGGTTGGTGTTTTCTACGAGGAAATCTGCCAAAACCTGCCCTTTAATAGCCAACCTGGGCTTGTACTCAATGCCGAAAGTGCCCAATTCAACAGCCTACTTAGTCAGTCTACCGGCCACTTCTGGTCGACCCAGGACTTCTCTTAGTACAGAGTTTGTGAGCACCACAATATGATGTGCTTGAAAGTATCTTCCTAATCGGCGAGCCGTGTGAGTCAGGGACAGGGCTAGCTTCTCGATAGGAGTATACCGGGTTTCAGCGTCTCTTAAGCACCTGCTTACAAAGAAAATGGGCATTAAGCCCTTTATTCGGTTAGAACATAAAACACTACTAATAGCCTCTGGTCCGGCTGCCAAGTATACAAATAGAGTTTCTCCCTTCTCTGGAACCACCAAAGAGGGTAAATCACAAAGGTGTTGCTTCAACTGCTGGAAAGCCGTTTCCGCCTCGTCGGTCCATCCCAAGTGAGAGTTCTTCATATGATTCTTTAAAACTCTGAAGAACGGGAGGGATCGTTCGGCCAACTTGGACAAGAACCTATTCAGCGCCCCTAGCCTGCCATTTAAACTTTGAAGTTCCTTCAGAGTTTTAGGAGACCTCATTTCTTGAATTGCTCGTACTTTATCTGGATTGGCTCGTATTTCTTTTTTGGCGACGATATGTCCCAGAAAACGTCCTTCTTCCATTCCGAAGAAGCACTTGACAGGATTCAATTTCATGTTAACCCTTCGAAGGTTACCAAATGTCTCCGCTATGTCGATCAGCAACCGCTCCTCATCCATACTTTTTATCACAAGATCGTCTACATATGCCTCCATATTTCTTCCTATTTGTTTCTCAAAAACCTTATCAATCAATCTTTGGTATGTTGCCCCCGCATTTTTTAGGCCAAACGGCATCTTTCGATAGCAGAACAGGCGTTGACCGGTATGGAAAGTTGTCTTCTCTTCGTCTCCTCTGGCCATTTGAATCTGGTGATATCCTTTATATGCATCAAGGAAACATTTGAACCGGAAACTAGCCACCGATTCTACTTTTGAATCGATTTCCGGTAACGGGTAATGGTCTTTGGGACATGCTTTGTTTAAGTCTCTGTAATCCACACACATTCTCCATGATCCATTGGCTTTTTCTACCATCACCGGGTTGGACACCCACGAAGGGTATTGGACAGGCTTCATAATTCCTGCATTTGTCAGGGCTTGAACTTCTTCGATCACTACTGTATTTCTATCAGGAGCCAACGATCTCTTCTATTGAACAACCGGTCGGCAATGAGGGTATACGTTTAGGTGGTGTTCTACCACGTATCGCGGTATACCGGTCATGTCATCGGGTGTCCAAGCGAAAACATCCAGATTGCGCCGGAGGTATCTATACAGATGCTCTTTACACTCGGGACTGAGTGTCTTACCAACAGTGACGAACTGATCAGGGTGGTTAGGATTGACGTACCATTTCTCCGGTTCCTCCTCTACTTCTGAGTATCCGATCTCCGGGCATCGTACAAGAGTTTTCAAAGTGGCTATACCTCCCCAACGTGGGGAGCTTAATCTAGCCGTGTTTGCTAGAGGTGACCATGCCAAAAGTTCGAATGCAGGGTCTCCCTATCAACATGTTATGAGGTGTGGACGCAGCAACCACGATGAAGTTTAGTGCCTCAACTCTTTTCTGTGGTGCGTCCCCTATACTAACAAAGAGTTGCAATTGTCCTCGTGGAGATACTTGTTCCCCGGAAAACC
Organism: Ambrosia x helenae; assembly: GCA_030844895.1. Lineage (NCBI taxonomy): Eukaryota > Viridiplantae > Streptophyta > Magnoliopsida > Asterales > Asteraceae > Ambrosia > Ambrosia x helenae. Next base: position 22,992 of record JAUTDX010000305.1, read on the forward strand.
CCACAAGTGGGTAGGACACAGGGATGATCCCCTCTTGTACATGACGGGGTAACCGCATGAAGCAATGTTTGTACATTATATCAGATGCAGCTCCTTCATCTATATACACCCGATGGATCAACTGTTCCCCAATTGTGACTTGAATGATAAGAGGATCCTCCTTGGCCTCTTGTGGTTTGATCGAAGGGAAATGGATCGGTAACTCGCTCCAATGCACCGCCTCCCCTCTCTCTTCGTAAACGACCCTAGGGCGTTTCAAAGCCACAGTGGGTCTTACCATCAGAATTGACTTGTCATTCTTCCCTTCATTTTTCCGCTTCCTGCTCCTTATATACTTTATCAGATGATCAAGTTTCCCTGACTGTACGACTTCTTCAATTTGCTTTTTGAGCTGGAAGCACTCATTAGTGTTGAGACCTTTGTCCTCATGAAACTCACAATATTTTCGAGAGCCTTGCTGCTTAGCTGTCTTTTGGAGTGGATACGGTGGCTTGAACTTGATATTGGTTTCGGTTGTCAAGATTTCTTGCGGTGTCTTGGTCAGTTCAGTGAAAACAAACTCTTTCCTTTCTGATCCTTTCGTCCTGTCATCTTTTCCTCTTCTGTCGCCCGAGGGTCCTTTTTGTCATCTCTGTGGAAACGCTTTTGGTGGAACTGGTCTTTCTTCTGATATTGCCCCCTTTGGGTGTAGTCGTCTGGCTTCTTTTTAAAGTCGGTCGATTGAACGGCTTCTTTTCCTCTTACAAAGGCTTCCGTTCGTTCGATCGCCTCTTCCATTGTGGCTGGGACTCGGGCGTTCAGACTTTCTACTAACTGCTTCGTCCTTAAGCCATGTAGGAAACCGAAGATCCTCATTCGTTCGTCTGTATCCTTTACTTGTAAGGACTTTTCCTTAAATCGAGCCACGAACTCTTTCAAGCTCTCTCCTTCCTTTTGTTTGATATTGTGCAGTACGACGGGGTCTTTCATGTGTCTTCTCTGCTGTCGGAAATGTTCCAAGAAACGGAACTTCAAAGCATCAAAATTATCAAGGCTCCCCGGCGGAATACCATTGAACCATACTCGCGCTACTCCCGACAAGGTTTGTACGAACATGTGACACCAGGTCGGCATCGGCCATCCTTCCGTGCGGGCTATGCTGTCGAATAGCAAGATGTGATCTTCAGGATCAGCTGCCCCTTCGTAAATTCTCATGTTAGAGGGCATTTTGACTCGGATCGGGGGGACAAAGTTGGCTATTCGAGGCGTGAACTTCGATCCTTCGGGTGGTCGGTAAGGTTGGTTTAAATCATTGCTATCATGAAGGTTCATTGTGGTGTGTACGATCGGATCAGTGGTGTGAGCTAATGGAGCAGAGACGGTGGTTTGGCCCGAGCTGCTCGGCCGGGTGTTCCTCCGAATCATGTCTGCTAGCCAGGAGGCTGGAGTTACACTCGCTGCTGCCAGCCCCTGACTAGCGATCGGTAGTGAGGTCCGACCGCCGCAAGGGGCGGTGTCCTCGTCGAAATCTAACCTCAGGGCTAGTCCCTTGGCCCTTTCTTCCCGTGCGTATTCGTTCATTAGCTGTCGTATCAGGAGGAAGTTTGACCGAACAAGCTCTAGAGACACTACAGGGGCCGCCTCATCAGCAACGTTACCCGCCGGGGGCGGAGTAACGTAATCCGTTTGAGGAGGATCGGACGTGGACATTTGTGGGGAGAAGGTTTCCTAAAGTGGATTAGTTCGTGCCCCACAGTGGGTGCCAAATGTTGAAGTGTGAATGATTAGGGGGGATTTAATAGCTGGTTCGGAGGCAGAGCAGCTGCCGGTGGATATTAATGTGTCCTTAAATGCGCGCAACCACCCATTATTTATAGGCGAATTGTGGCAGCGCATTTATGAGAGGCCATCATTCAGGCGGCGTGTACAGTGACGGATGTCACTGTAGCCGCTGATAGGGTATGGCTTATATTATTATTTTATTAATTGCGGCTATATACCGATGCGTAATAGCCGTCTTTAGTTTGTTCATTGGTTAATAGTTGCTTTTTATTTGTCCAATGGTTCTTCGTTCTTAAGCCCTTTTTATCGTTTGTCCGGTTCATCTTATCAGTCCATTCGTTCTTTCTTGACTTAATCGGTCCGTCCATTCCTTTTTTGTCCATCGGATCGGTATAACTCAGTTTTTTAATTAGTTTATTCATTTTAGTTTCTCTTTAATTTCTAATAATTCCTAATTACTTATCATATGTTATTAGTAATTAAACACTTATAGATTGAAAAGGTAATATATAAATTGCTATTTTTCCAGCTCCTTTCTAGAATCGTTTATATTTTAATGAAATCTCTGTTGTTGCAAGCGCAGTTGTCAAAGTCACGATATGAATATGATTATGCTTAGACTTGACGACTTTAACAATAATAATACTTATAACATTAACAATGAATGATAGCAACATATAAATACATCAATTGACTTAGCTCAACAACTTGATTATTAAAATTAATAATATTAACAACCAATAATAGCATACAATATTACATTTAGGGATGGCAATGGGTTAGGTTTAGAACCGGTTTAGGTAATCCCAACCTCATACCCGATTAGGTATGTTTGTCCCAAAACCCGTCGGGTTTCTATCGGGCAATTACCCAGCAGGATCGGGTATACATGCGGATTTCGGGTGAACCCATTATTTTTTAAACTTACCCATTAGGTATATCCGACTAAAACTCCGCCGGGTATCTATTGACTAATTACTAACCAATTGCATTTAGCATTATTAAATACATATGTAAATAATTACAATGTATAAATATAAAATATTTAAATTATATAAAAACACTCAAAAACATAGGTAACAAATAGTATACACTAATTTTTAGTGTTTTTTAGGACAAGATGACAATTTAAATTGACAATTAGATATATTATGCATACATATTTAAAAAGTTATATAAAAAATTATATCGGGTATCTAATTGGGTAATCGGGTCAAGTAAATAGGTATTCATCGAATCCCAAACCCGTCTCCAACCCGCGAAAATAATAAAAACTAATCTCATACCTGGGCCCATACCCGATTACGCGACCCCAAGCCCGCTCCAAATATGTCGGGTTTACCTATCAGATTTGGATTTGATTGCCATCCCTAATTACATTAACTTGGAACTAGATTTAACTAAGATATATATAGTATAAATAACTAAATATATACATATATTAACATAAAGGGTATACATGCAGTGGCGGATCTTGAACGAAAAATCTGGTAGGGCCGGACTTAATACATATAAAAATTTTCGGTAAAACTTACACTATGAAACGAAAAAGCTGGGTGGGCGAGGCCCGGTCTGGCCCTAGTGAAGATCTGCCCATGTACACATGTACGTAATTCAATAATTTTAATACTTAATTAACTCGATTTCAAGTTTTTTTTTTTTTGAAAGGTATAGATCAACTGGAAACCCACTAACTACTTCAACCTTTTTAACGGGAGTAGCCACCCGAGTTCGAATGAGGGGGAGTACGCATTGGCAGAGCCTTGTCTCTATCTCTGTAAGGGGGAATAAAATCTTGCCCACAGCCAGGCTCGAACTCGGAACCTCAGGGTAGGAACCCCGAAGAAAAAACCTTCCCATCTCTCCACAAACCAATTTTTCTGTAGATCATTGGCTCAAGTATTTCTTGATCGTATCCGTACCAGTTTATGAAAATATGTTATAAAAATGCTTGGTCCGGATTGAATTAAATATATGAATGGATGAGTGTGTACTTTGGCTTTGAAAGGTTGAAATGAAAAACCCAAGGCATTATAGCCTAGTGGTATTTTGGTGGTGAGATAAGACTTAGAGGCCATAAGGTCCTGAGTTCGAATCTCACAAAGGGGGTTTTCTCATAATTATGAGTTTCCTCCTGAATTGGTGACTTGGTGGTGGAATATGATCGCGTGGCAACACTGGTGGCACGATGATACTCCAGTGTTCCGTGAGTGATTCCAATTTGTTGGCCGTTCAAAAAAAAAAAGGTTGAAATGAAAAGGTAGACATGGTGACGTGACGTTGCCAAGTTTCATGTTGATATTAAATACGTGGTGTAATAAATTGGTAGCATAACATTAACATGGTCATGACGTTGATATGAACTGCCAACTAAATATAGAGCTTTGAATTTATTTAAACAAAACTAAACATCACTACAAAGTTTGTATATTTATAGCTATCACCACCGACACTCCCAAGTCTATCCGTATACAACTCATACAAAGTATATGTTATGTAGTGTATTGCGCCCCATACTTTTTTTTTTTATTTGTCATATTACTGGCGAAGCTTGAAAATCAAATTGATGAGGGCCGGACTCTATTTTTGGTATATGTAGGGACGACTCAATCCATATAAAATTAGCTACGAAAATCGTAAACTTCTACCACTGAGCCAAAAAAACGATAAGAGCCGGGGCGCGCACCTACTGGCCCTCACTAACCTTCGTCACTGTTTGTCATGCAACTATTTCGTTTTTCGGGCAAACTGGGAAACTCTTCTAATCCTACTTCAAAATCTACACATTTACTCAGATGAGACTTGAATCTTCGACCTTACGAACCCGGGAACACCTTTTGTCCCGAATTTTAACACTGCTAAGCAACGAGCCCTTTTGTGTATCCGCTGCTAGTATTATATATTACTATCATTAAAAGCATAAAATTATGTTTGACATCAAAACATCATGAAAGCAGTATATTTATTCATGATAAAACTTCCATAATCATACAAACCTATCAAATATTCATTCAAAACTAATTTACACAACATATGATCGAGAGTTACCGGTAACAGCCTCGGCCTCAAGTGCTTTCATTTGAGCCTGCCTCATCACCAACGAGTTATACATTTGAATGATCATCTTCTCATCATACTCCTTCATGGGCCTCATTCCAAACTCACCAATCCCTCCAGCACCATACCCCGCTATCGACCCGCCTCTCACCACCGTCGAACTCGCCACCCTCATCATCATTCTCACATATGCATCATGAACATTAGCAATCAACTTCTTGGGGGCTAAACTTAAACCTCAACTTTATCTTAAGCCTCCTTGGCATCCTTATCTTCCATGACCACTTCTTCTTTGTTCGCGATTCATCGGTGGTGGCACCGAGGCGACGGTAGCTTCTCCTACGCCAATATCTCTTTAGACCTCCCATTATTTTTGGTTTGGAATGATCTCTTTGGTATAGAAATATAGTTTGGAAGAAGGTGGTTGGAGAAAAGGATGGAGTCGAGTATTTGTTTAATTAAAATTAATGTTAACTTGACTTTTTGCATAATCAAACTCTCACCAACCTTTTATTCTTTTCGTTTATTATTTTCTAACACAATATGACATTAACATATATCATTTCTTTCAAACGACACTTGAACGTCTTGGTTTATAACTATAGTTTATTATGTTGGAGGTTGAATGCTTGTTCTATAGTCATTATCAATACAACAACCGATACGAATTGTTAAGTGATTATTAAAAACTATATAATCGTAGCACATTACATGTCTCTCTAACTAATTTCTACGTAACAAGTTTTGACTAATGGTCTTCTTTGTATTGTGTAACTCATTGACTTAACACTAATGGAATAAAGTGCTACGTAGTACCTTCAGGTTAAGTATGTGTACAACAACGTTTACTTTACACTAGTGGTATAGGAATTCGTAGTCATATTAATTTGACCAACTCTAACATCATATCCTCGCTTACCTTGTGTTCAAATTCTTCTCGTTGAATATATTTTTGAAAGGCAAGTGGTGCAACCGGTGGAGCTTCGACTAACACCCTGGGCCAGCCTGTATTGATTACCCATCCCACCTGGAATGGGGATCTCCCCAGGTGAAACCCCCACATGTGGTGAATATGTGTTCGATCGAAATCGAACCCTCAACCTCCAGATGACCTCGTCTCTAGCTTTTTAATTTTCACCAACTGAGCTAGGCTTCACTGTCACCGTATCAACAATGTCACCGTATCAACAATGTGAAAGACAAAATCAAATGTAGGGTCCTAAATATATTAGAACGAAAACAATTATTGCCAACTCATGCTCGTCGGCTGGATAGTTGACTTTGTGAAATTTAATTGACAAACCAATTAATAGTCAACCACTTTCTTGTTTGGGTAACACGTACCCCAAGCTAAGGCTGAGTATTCTGAACACGCGAATAATTAGACGCGAGTCATCCGCGAGCCACGAGTCTAGCGAATACCACAACAGCATCAATTATTTGGTTTTCGGTTTTTCCCGAACACCCCTACATGAAGGACCATTATTATCACATCTTTCTATGCAGACGCAACCATAGTTTTAGGGGAATGGGTGGACGAGAATGTTTTGAACATGGTGAGAATCCTATGGGTCTTATTTATTTGTTCAGGGTTAATGATTAACATGGCTAAGTCTAGTCTTTATGGCATTGGGGTGGAGAGGAACGAGGTGGAATAGATGGCAAGATTGGTGGGGTGTAAAGCGGGGAATATCCATTCTTATATTTGAGAATAATGGCGGGGCTAATATGAGTTGCATTCACAATTGGAGACCGGTTTATGATGTATTTGAAGCTAGGTTATCCGCTTGGAAGGTGACAACTCCTTCTATTGGCGGTAAAATTACTCTAATCAAGTCCAGCTTGAAAACTTCCATAACTATTAGTTTTCTTTATATAAGGCTCCTATCAAAGTTATTAATGCTCTTGAGTCTATGATTAAGAGGTTTTTGTAGGGAAAGACGACCGAGGCGCATAAAATTCATTGGGTGGGGTAGGATAGTGTGGCGATTCCGAAAAAAACGGGTGGTCTTGGGCTGTGTAAACTATAGGATATCAATATTTCTCTTCTTGTGAAATGGGGTTGGAGGTTTAAAGCGGAAAAACGTCAATTGTGGAGACATGTTATTGAAGCTGTTCACTAGAGCAGAATTAATTGCGATTTTCCGGTTAAAAAGAATTTGGGAGGGTTTTGGTGTACATTGGTAAAGTGCTGACTAGAATGCCGGTTGGGGATATTCCTTCTTTAGAGGTAAAATCGATGATGGTGGCAACATTTCGTTTTGACTCGACCATGGGGCAGCAATGTTCCATTGAAAGGAGAGTTATTGGGTCTCTTTGCGCTGGAAAAGAATAAAAGATGCAAGGTTAAAGAGAGGCTAGAATTTGTGGAGGTTGCTATGGTGTACAAGCTAGTGGCGGTGGAAGAAGGCTCTGGCGTCGGTACACGAACAGTCTGAGTTGGTTAGACTTAGTTGTCTCTTGGAGCAGGTGGTCCTAACGAACAGGGTAGACGAATGGATCTGGGAGGGGATTCGAAAGGATATTTTAGTGTGGGCTCGTTCAAACAAATCTTGGCGATAGGAAGGGATTATAGCAACAATTTTGTTTTGAAGTGGTGCGAGTGGATCTCGATCAACTGTAATGTGTTTGCGTGGAGAGCGGAGATTGGCAGGATTCTGACGACAGTGGAGTTAAGGAAGAGAAATGTTTATATCAAAGACGTGCAGTGCCCGTTTTGAGGGGGAACATGATGAATATGGGGTGCACTTATTCACAAACTATTATACAGCCTCGGCTTTATGGTAGCACATGGGGACGTGGTGCCATATTCTAAGTTTCTTTGTTTTTTCGGTCCGCAATCTTTTGGAGATACACAATCATGCGGGTCTTAAGGAGCTGGAGAAGGAGTTCTTACATGGGCTTGTCATGATCGGGTGTTGGAGCATACGGAGAGCAAGGAACAACTTCAAGTTCTCAAACAAACAAGCACGATTGGAAAACATTATTAGTGAAGTTAAGGAGGTTGGGTTCCTTTGGTTCACTAGTGGGTCGAAGTATAAGTTGCTAAGTTGGGATAATCGGCGTAAATTCATTATTATGTAAGTTGTGTTCGTGTTAGGGCCATCCCCAGTTTTTGGGTTTGGCGTTGTGTTAATGAAGTATACGTTTAAAGAAAAGGTATAAACCAAGAGGTTCCAATTGTCATCAGGGTAGAAAAGATAATATTAAACCAATACTCAACGTCCATCCTCTTTTCCGATCCACCTTCCCCTCGAACTCTATGTGTACTCTTGACTCTTGAGAACATTCAAATTTAAAAATGGGAGTTTGGTGAGATCATAAACACTATGTGTTTACATAAATGAATTATGATTTATGTGATTTTTGTTTAATTGTATATGTGCAATGTACTAAAAGTCTAAGCTGCATAAAAGAGATTGTACACATGAAATGTTACATAAATTTTCAAGTTAAGTTTTGGGTGTAAACCTTAACTTGAGATTATTGAATCACAAGGGGGTGTGTAATCAAAGTGTTGTGTTAAAATTACAAAGCATTGATGATGAAACTAAAAATCTCCCAATTAATATGAGTTAGCTATGGAGGTTGATTATGGTTGTGCTAGTTCTAAGCATTTGACATGCATAATTAGGATCTCACATGATGGAATGAATTGGTGTATGGAAAATTGAATGAACTAAGGGGCGTGTCGCTATGTTGGTCTTTCAAATTGGTTAATGTACTATGTCCAACATTAAAGTCTCAAGATGTGAATATGGAACCAACTTCTTGAACTGTGTTGTGGCTGAAGGTGAGCCGAAATATCATCCTATCATATATTGTCAATTTGCGCTGACGTGACATTGGGTAAAGCCTCAATCCTACTCACTTGATCATGTTATGACTCAAGGTGAGCGATGATTTCTTTTTTAAAACATTAAATTAAAAACATTAATATTTTACATAAAACTAAAAACATTACATTAAATAAAAAAAACATTGCACTAAAAAAGACATTACACTAAAAAATTAAAACATAGTCCTAAAATTATAACACCTAACGTAATGTTGGGCGTAACATTTGCGATGCCAAAATATGATGAAACCTCAGAAAGATACTTGACGTGAGTAAATGCTATGAGTACGTCGACTTCTTCGCCAGGGAGATCCCTTGAGACTTTTTTTTATATGCTTGTTCGAAGTTTTTACACTTCGTTTTGAGATCTCCGTACTTGTGGGAGATCAAATTACAAGTACGTTGAGTTCCCCCAGCGAGCTTACCAAACTCGACTAGAACTTTACGCCATTGAGGTCCTCGACTTCGAACACCACGACTCGTCGATGCGCCATCGCCGTGTACTTGGTTGTACGTGAACTGATTATCAACGCGAGGTCCTCCTCTTTAGTCCATTGCACCATGATTTTGAAGGTTGTAGAAGGATCTGGTGTTGTAGAAGGAGTTGAAGTTGTAGAAAGAGAAGAAGAAATTGAAAGGTAAAAATAAAAGAATATATAGCTAAAACATGGTAATTTTTTTTTAATTTTGAAATGATCAAAAGGTAGCCGTTAGCGGATGCGAGCATGGTCGCGTCTGCTCGCTCGTGGGACTGTTAACACATGGTAGTTGTCGTGTTCGCGAGCCTCGTGGCTCGTTGGCTGGCTCGCGGGTCACAACGGATACTCTTATAAACCGGTAATCTATACACACTTTTTAGTGAAGAACATGTTAGAGTTCTAGAGTAATATACACTTTTAAATGCGCTTAAATATTTGATGAAATTATAAGTATAAATTTATGTAATTACAAGTTGATGTAACATTCTAAGTGACAACTTTGAAATAATATGATACGTATTTTGTGACATATAAAATAATAAAATAGTTTTAAACATAAGGGTGTTGCACAAACAAAGATAAATAAGTTACATTTCATGATGGATTAATATCATAAGCGAAGTACACTTGATACGGTGTATTAGAAATTTGTAAACAAGGCAATAAAAAGATGTGTTCAAGTGTTGGTGTTACCACAAGGGTGCAAATGATTTAGTGGTGTATTGTGACGCTTCGTATCTTAGCTTAGGCTATCCGTTGTGGTTGGGTTATCACCCGGTGTGACCACCTCCAGAGCATTGCTCTGGTAATCACTTGCGTGGGGGTATTATGGCTTGCTTCAGACCATCGCTCACGTCCCCCTCAAAATCCAAGACAATCGTGCCATGACCGTGGTCGCTTGTGCTTGCGTTGGCTTGCTCCTCCAGGCTTAGCGTAACCGTAAACCGAACCGTAACCATAACCGAAAAAACCAATCCGGACAATGAATTTGGTGTTTCGTTTGGTTTTAACCGAAACTGGATTGCTAATTTGGTGTTTGGTTTGGTTTTGGGTTCTACAATATTTTTAATTTGGTTTATTCGGATAACCGAATAAACCGGTAAACTAATTAATTATTAAATAAAAATAATAGTATTTAACAAGTCATATATAACATATAAGCCCAACCCAAAATAAAGTCCACTTATTTCTATGATGTTTGTGTTTGTGTTTAAGACTATTTTTCAGATTTATTTGTTTCATTTTGCTTTTAAACTTTCTTGTACAATATATTGCGTGGTTTGATTTTTTTTTGTTTATATTAATTGCTAACTTTCTATTCGGATTTTGGAACACAAAGGTATATAAGTTAGAGAAAAAAACTTTGGTTCAATTCGGTTAAATTTGGTTGAAATCGGTTTGTTTGGTTTTAAACTGAAACCAAACCGACTTCAATTTGGTTGAATTTGGTTCGGTTTACATATTCCTAATTTGGTTTGGTTCGGTTTTCGGTTTGGGGTACAAAATTTTGAAAACCGAATAAACCGAATCGAATAAACCAAGTAAACCGTAAACCAAACCGATGAACACCCCTACCTTCATGAGGCGTTCGAAATCCCATTTACAACACCCATTTTATTTGGCTTTTCCACCATACATGACAAGTCTTCCATCTCTATAATAAAAAGAAAGGGAGAAATTGAGTCGCCTTGTCTAAGCCCTCTACCACATTGAAACTCAAAAGTCGGTGAATTGTTCACCAAGTCCAAGAATCTCGCAGACCTAAGAAACCCTGAGATCCACTTCCACCACAAATCCGGGAACCCCATTTCATCCATCATGTTCATCAAGAAGTTCCAGTTGACATTATCGTGAGATTTTTCAAAATCAATCTTCAAAAACAAAAGCTTTTTTCTTGTTCTTCCTCATCCACGTTATGACCTCATTAACAATCAATGGCCCATCTAACATAAAGTTACCATGAAGAAAGGCCGATTGAGACTCCAAAATCACCTCCCGTAATACCTTCTTAAGACGATTAGCAAGCACCTTCGAAATCATCTTGCGAATAACCCCCACAAGGTTAATAGGTATATAATTGTTCAAGTCCATCGCATCCCTAACTTTGGGGATAAGGGTAATAAAAGACGATCTGCATCCCATGTTAATAACCCTTTCTACAGAAAAAGACATAATATCAACAAAATCATTTTCAAATAACTCCCAGAAATGCTTGATAAATCTCATATTGAAGCCATTAGGTGATCAGGCCCCGATGCCTTATCATCACCGCATCCAAAAACAACATCCCTAACTTCTGACCTAGATAAGTCTTCAATAAGAAGCTCCTTAGCCTCTCTAGAAAGCACTTTGAAGTTATCGCAAACCAGATTTGGTCTAATAGGGCTACTCTCCTTAAATTTGTCCCTAAAATATTGAAAGACCTCTCGTTTAACCAACGTTGGTTTATTAATCCAATTACCATTAACCCCGGAATATTATTCTTGGCCTTCCTATTGTTAATGATACGAAGCTTGTGTTTTCATCCCCATCCCCCACCCACCTCACTCTACACCTATGTTTTAAGTCCAAATTTTTCTTCAATGCACACTCTTTTAACACCTTCTTGTTTTCCATGTACATCCATTGCTCCTCTTTAGTTAACTCCTTGTCTTCCAAGGCTTCTTCCAGATCTTCAATCTCACAAGTAGCCTAGACTTCGGCTTCTTTATCTTTTTTATACCATTAATCCCTCAACACTTTAACCCGGTTTCTAATCGTAGCAAATGTTTTGCCTAACAGAAGATCCGGAGGCCCCTCCGCATTTACCAACACCACCGCCTCTCTAGTCACATCTTCTAACCCCGGTATGATAAGCCAAGAGTTTAAAAATCTGAACGGCTTGTGACCGAAATTAGTTTTCATAATAGATAGACAACAACATAGGGCAATGGTCTGAGTACAAGCTAGGAAGCGCCCGAGGACAGGCCTCATGCCATTTGCTAAAGAATCCCTGGACTGACTAGCACACTCATATGCAATCATTCTACCCATGTTTTTCTATAGCTTGGTTTTAAAACAAAAACAAAATTAATAATGAAATGCAAATAAAAAAGTGTGTCTTTGCGTCTCATAACGATATATTTAGAGTTTAGTAAAAAAAACATTATATATGAAAAAAGATATTCCATTGCTTCGATCGCCCTTTCTGATTACCGTTGATTGAACTTGCCGGGTCAAGGCTTCAATCGATTAACAATTAGGAGTGTTAGCAATAATGCTTCAATTGTGCCTTCCTTTTTGGTTTTAATTGATTAAATAGGTTAGTAATGCTATAACAGTATTGATTCTATAGATTCTATGCCTAATTTTTTGTTGCTTAATTTGATATTTTGATTAAATCTGATTTTTATTCGTTAATTTGATTGCTTAAGTTAGTTTGTCAATTGATTTAGGTGATAAAGTAATTACATGATTTCTTGATTGATTTAGGAATAAACATTCTTATAACTTTTAGTCAAAACTTAAAAGATGAAGCCGGTCATTGATCAAAAACTTAAACGGGATGCTTTAACTGAATCAATAAAAGATCCAATGATAAAAAAAAAATTCCCCCACCTATAAACATTTCAGTTTATCATTGTCGTGAAGTCCAGGTAAAGAAGGGGATTATATCAAAGAGTTTTGAAAACGGCCCCAGCATTTAAGTTTCCTTTAGGCCTCCAAAAATGTTGAAACACCCCTAATATAAACTATACAAAATAAAATATATACCAATTGAAACAATACCCTTATCCTTACCGTTATCGACGTGCTTGACCAACGTCGAACGTCAGTAAAAAGTACGATTTAAAATCAACCGAAATACCTAACTAGATAGGGTAAATCGGGTGTTGAACCACGAGGAGTATTATGAAAGGTGTTTGTATACTGATGACTAAATTAAACTATTCAAAGAAAAGTAAAATTGACTGTTATCATTGAGTTGAAGACTAAATTAAACAAGAACTAATGTAAATCCGTAAACAAGTGGAGATGAAGATGATTCTTCTAGGTTTCATGTTCAAAGTGGGTTCAACTAATTAGCTTTGAATGGACGTGTATATTAGTTGATTGATTGTGATAAATTGACAAAAATTTACTCTAGGTTGCAAAAAAATGAGAGGTTATCAAACGCTTATCAATTAAAGGTTACCAAACCAAGCCCTTCTCTAATAGATCCCAATTCTAGAACTCTCGGGGATAAAGCACAAAGTTTCAGATAAAATTACCCGATACAATCAAACAAACAAATCATTAAGCAAAAAAGCACCGAATGTTTGTATTGCTAGATCTAATTACAAAGAAAAACCAAAAAGCATAATCCACTTACAAGAATCCTCCACCTGGAGCAAACCATGAAAAGATTAGCCATTCATATTAATGTGTATCTTCAATTTTAGTGTACGGTGGATTGCATGGTAAGTGATTAGGAATCTAATGGAAGCAATGGAATGGTGAGTAGAAATCCAAAATCGCCTCTCTGGTCGCCCCAATCGTTTAGAATGCAAAAGATATCCAAAACTCTAATTTTTTCGAGTTTTAAAGAATTTTCGTAATCAGGCCAGCGTAGCCTATGGTGTCAGCGTGAGCTACGATGTCACTGTTTTGTGCTTTCAACATCGGGCTGGGTGTAAGCTACGGCTAGCAGTATTCCAAAATTCTTTTTTTCTTCATAGCTTCTTCGTTCTAGCATTGTTTTCCTCCCTGTTTTCGGTCACGTCTTTGTAATTCAATCCTCTATCTTCTCATCTATTATGGTCTTCAATTCCAATCAATTTGAATCCTACAAAACACGTCCAATCTTCATGTTTAACCTACAAAACATCTGTTTTTTCATAGTTATACATTCAATTTCACACATATCAACACATAAAAACTCATAAAATTTAACATTTAAGCACTCTAACACCCATTCCATCAAGGCTTGGTTAATGTTGGTTTGGTTTGTATCGTGACAGATATGGTTTTGCACCCATACTGGATAAACCACTATAAATAGAGGCCTTGGGTCTTCATTTCAAGGCATCTATTATGCTTGTAGTTGTAGCTATGAAATTCAGTATGTTTGATATAAGTGTTGGTGAGGTTGACATGTTGGCAAGGATGGTCATAATCTCGCTATAGTCTAGTGAGGTTAGGGCAGCTGCTGAGTTTGGCTAGCTGATAACCATAAATGTGTGTTTGTGTGTTTGTTTTAGTTGAGCATTTTGGAAAGATTTGTGGAGAGAGAACCTAGTGTTAAGAACTTAGTGTACAGGTTTTCCACACTATGTGTTAGTAGTATGCGTGTGTACATATGTATATATGTATGTATGTATGTATGTATGCATGCATGCATGTTAATATGTGTTGATTAATGAAGTTCTTCTAAATTCTACATATCTATATTGTTTGTTCAATTGTAATGCTCCCGTGTTAGTCAAGTGTAATGTTTTTTAGTATTATCGGTCCTTGAGTGGGTCCCGGAACCTTCAGTTGGTATCAAAGCTATTGTGCTCAGATCGAAGGGACTAAGTGCCTTTCGATTTATAATCATATCTTAATTCGATGTTTATTTCCGCTAAACACCAAAAGACATTAAAATTGAAGGTTATTTGATTGTTATGGGTCAAAACGAGCTGGTTTGATGGGTTTGTTCATGATTAGGAGCTCAGATCTGAGATCAGTTTCGTGAACAACAGGACTAACGAATTTGTTGGTCAGTAATCGTTAAATTGGCGAGTTTGCTAAGCTAGTGAGGTTATTGGTCTAGCATATTTGTTAAGTTGGAGAGGTTATCAGCTTTTGCGAGTTTATTGACTTTAGTGAGTTTGTTCAGCCTAGCAAGATTAAACACTGAAACGAGTTTGTTGATGATTAGCAGGATTGCTTAGGTTAACGAAATTGTGATACTGGCGAGTTTATCCCTTAGCGAAGTTATGTACTTTGTTGCCTAAAAAAGCGTTGGAGAGTGTACTTTTGGAAAAATTTTCCTAGGTGAAAATTTTTCTGGAAATTCTGACTAAGGGGATGATTATTGAGGAAAAAATTAGTGATAATATTTTCGAGCGCGGATTTAAGGATTTTTCATGAGCCTAGAAGATATTAGGTTAGGATTTCAAGTTCATTTTTGGGCCCACCCGAATGAAAGATTAGATTGATTGAAGAAGAAGAGATTTGTTGGAATTTGAAACTTCATAAAGAAACGGAGGAGATAAAATTTTCAGGAAATTAGTTTTCTTTGAAATCTTTAAAAAATACTAGTGTTTGTGATTTTGTCAAAGTATGTTGTGATGAAGCTGATTATTTGTTGAGCGATTAATAGAAGATTGAGCCTGATCATATGCCTAATACAATTCGAGCGATTGCTGAAAGATTAGGAGCGGGTTACCATGAAGGAGATATCTGAAGTGAAAGACGTTGGGTTTTCGGCAAATTCATGAAAATACGAGACAAAGTCAAACAATTTTAGTTGGAGACAAAGATTTTTTTTCCATGACAACATATTTTATCGTGTTATATAAGTCAAAGATCAAGTTAAAAAGATTATAGTGTTATACATGATACCAGAAGTTCGGTTTGTTGTTAACTTATTGAACAGAAGCATAGCAATAGACCACTAAATCATTGGCACCCTTGTGGTAACACCAACAGTAAAGCGTATCTTAGCTTTTCCAACAAAACTAAATAAAGACCATTCTTGTTTATTGCCTCAAATGTTTACGATTTTCTAGGAGGAATAACATTAAAATTCATATAATTTCAATTAAAAGCATCATAAGGTGTAGGTATAACAAAGAAGTTCTAAACGCAGAAGATGATACCATGGAAAGAAAATAATATCGCAACAAGATTATGAAGCTATTGTGTGAAGTGTGAACACTATGAAGACTAACTAAAAATTTCATGGATTTCTTTTTTTTTTTTTTTTTTTTGGAGAGTAGTGTTTCAGCGGTAAATCCCGTGTTGCAAAGCGACCACTGCCCAGGATCGAATCCCATAGGAACCACACGGGTTTCTCCTTTCAAACCCAACGGTTATTTTTTTGGTGGAACGTGGGAATCGAACCTGAGACCAAACCCGGGCAGGAATCCTCCAAGGAGGTAAACCTTCCCACCTCAAACCAGCTGGGCTGGAGATCATTGGCATTTTTTTTTCATGGATTTCTTGGGTGACCTTTTTTCCTCTTTCACTCATTTTTCTCCCCACTTGGACATATTTAGTCAATCCTTCATCTTTAGTAATTGAAAAAATATACCATGATTGAGTGTGTAATTCAATTGATGGTCTTCCACCTTCTCATTAATTTTAATTTATAATACAAACAGTTCACGAATATATGGTAATACAGTATACATTAATTACAATATAAATCACATTTATTCTATTAGTAACAACTAACACTTAAGCTCCCTAACTTATTAGATCATGTGTAATTGTGCCCAATTCTGGGCGTTTTTGGGGCAAAAAACGCCCCCACCTGATTTGCACACCGCCTCCCCTCCACCTGATCATTTGGGGCGTTTTCTAGCCCACCTCAAAAAAATCCACAGCGTTTTCTCTTTTGTTTGGGCCAATCAGAAGCAAGCTTTTTTTTATGGACCAATGATATGCAAGCCCCAATGATTGGATGCTCTACGGAATTTTTCACCTTACCACTACACCCCCATCCTAATTTGAATCTCTTAGTGGTCCCACATGCCACGTGTCGATTAATGTCTCATGGTTCATGAAAATTTCACCTTCCCATTACACATGGTATTATCACCAAAGTTTCATCCATGTAAACAACTTAGGATAAATAAAACTTAAACCATTAATTAGTTATAGCTAGGGATGACAATCATGTATACCCGACCTATTAAGATACGAACATGAAACATGTACACACGAACACAACACGATAACTTATCGTGTCATTCTTTCCATACCCGAACACGAATCTGTTTATACCTTGTTAACACGATAAGACCAGTTTATACCAAGTTAACACAATAGAACACAATAATACATGTTTATACCAGGTTAAATGGGTACCATCAAGCATTAAAAGGTAGAATTCCACCTATGAAAATGTATAACTCCAATACTCCACCCCACAACCTATAGTTTAAAAAAAAATTCCTTAACATGTTTAGACACGAAAACTAACAGGTATATTTTGTGTCTATTTGTTTAAGACACGAAACCTGTTAAGGTCATACCTGTACATGTTAAAATTGTGTAGGTTCGTGTCGGGTATTCATGTTCGTGTCTGAAATTGTCAGCCCTAGTTGTAGCAAAATAATCTAATTTATCATTATTAGATATACTAGATTAGGAGGATTTTGTAAGTTCATTAAAATGAACAAAATAGAGAAGTTACACAAACTTAAGTTATGTATTTAGATGGAGATTAGAAAAATAATTGAAAATAGTTGAAAAATGTGCAAGTGAAAATGGATAGTTGTGAGTAATGGAAAAACAATTGGTGTAAATAAAAAGTTGATAAATATTGAAACTTAAGTTAAACACTTGTGGAAAAATTTACAAAACAAAGTAAGGAAGTTCTAATGTGAGCGTAAATGAATTTATCAAACAAGTCATGTTCAGAACAGAACGAGTTACCTTAACTAACTAAAAACTTAATTTTTTTTTTATTTTTTTTTTGTCATGTTAACGTGTTTCACAACGTTTCAATGATTGTCACCCCTAGCTTATACCTCTAATTGTCTAGAGACTTGGATAATGGCTTGAGAGGCCAAGGCGAGAGTGTGCATCTAAGTTCTCTTTGTTTCATGGACCTAAGGGCTAAGACCCTTACGAATTAGTCTTCTTTCTTCTCTTTTTAGCAACCGTTATGAGTTGGATATCATTCTTTGTGTAAAAATTTCAGAAGATAACGGTTTTTTATTGTCAAAGTTTTAATGGTTAAAGTGAAAGGTAGAATAGAATGTTTAGTTCCTTTGAAAGCAAAGTTAAGAAAAAAAAATGTACGTGGTTGTGTTTGTGTGTGGATAAACAACAACACATATCATGGCTTATCGTCAAAGCAATTGTCAACGGATCGGCTACTTGTTACGGTTTTGATTCATCGGCATTGAATTCCATGCCTTTATATCCATATCGTGACATCCATAAATGTGTACATTATCTGCGGTACTAAAATAAAGTGGTGTGTTTTCTAACCGAACATTTACAAGAGTTACGAGATTGGATCTAAATCGGTGAGCAAAAACTAGCACGAAATGTATCAAGATCCGAGATCGGATTCTAAATTGGTTTGGGTAACATGAAGTGGATTAAAGTGAAAATAGTTTAACCTAAAGTAATAGAGTGTTGGTACATGTGAACTTTTCCTAATATGCTTTTTCACCACAGCATCTTCCGGATATCAACCAACTCGTGTTCCCGGCATAACGCATGGGACAAAATACTAGTTTAATTCAAACACCACTCAATAACATCTCAAAATCAAGAGAAAAAAAGTAGATTGATGTATGAAACCATAAGGTCCGTCATCATGCATCACCATGGAGTCTAAGTGGAGTCATGACCATGCCGAGAACTAGGGATGTAAACGAGCCGAGCCGAGTCCGAGCCTGACTAGGCTCGAGCTCGGCTCGTCATGGTTTTATGAAGCTCGAGCTCGGCTCGGTTCGAGCCTACAATCTTGAGCTCGAGCTCGGCTCGCTGGCAAAATCAAAAGCTCGAGCTCGGCTCGGCTCGAGGTGATTTGAGAACAATCTCAAATGAGCTCAAAGCTCGACTCGAGATTGCAAAAGCTCGGCTCACGAGTGTTATTAAATGGGCCTATGAAATAAGGACTTGGGCTTTGGAGATGTGGGCTATAAATTATAAGAGATATATAAATAACTTATAATTATGTTCGGGCTCGTTAAGGCTCGCGAGCCCAATCGAGCTTTGTATATAGGGCTCGAGCTCGGGCTCGATAACTAAACGAGCCATATTTCAGGCTCGGGCTCGTTCGAGCTTTTTACCGAGCCGATCCCGGGTAGCTCTCGAGTCGCTACGTGTCATTTACACCCCTACCGGGAACACCACTTCCTGTATGTGTGGTTCACGGTGTGGGTTGTTGGTGAAAGACTATTTAAAAGAATAATGTTTTAATTAATTAACTTAAAACTAGGCCATTCCTTACACATTTAAACACTTTCAAATTTTAGACACATACAACATTTAACTTTCAAACACTACAAATCATTTTGAGTAAAGGTCGTGAAGCAGCCCATAAAGCAGCCCATAACAATTTGGTTCGTGATTACCGCACCGACAATACCACCACCGTATATGAAGGGAAGCTTGATAGACGACACTTCCAAAAGAGCAAATAGTTATTCCTATGGTTAGCGAACGATGTGGAAATGGAATGCGAGATGAAGTATTTCAAATTGTTATATGACGGTGGAGGCCAAAGGGAAGTTTACGACTCTACAAAAGATCTGAAAGGCCCTGAAACCCAAGAAACCCTACAATTAGTATATGATAGCGCACATAGTTTTAAGACTAAAAATGATAACATACGTAGCGAAAAATCATATGTAAATGTAAGAACAATTTATTAAAATCGACAATCAAACAAACAAATGTCAACAACTGTTTAACACGGGATTGCCAAAGTGCTCAGGAAACCAGGTAACCATCACCACTTGCTAGGGAGCCGCAGTCAAGACCGCGCAAACATCTACTAACCTGATATACATGCTAAAAAGTTAGTTACGCTAAGTGAGTTTTATACTAATTAAGTAAACAGGTTTTAGTTTAAAATGGTTCACCAATCCCCATTTTATAACATTTTTCATCATCAAAAGTAAAACACGTTTACTCCATTGTGTTCAACCATGCACTTAAAACCCTAAATAGGTATGACTCCCTCTTTCCAATCCACGGTCGAAGCCACCTGGCTTCATCAAACCCTAAAGGATTCGGATCCCATCATCGTTCAACCACCACCGATCGTAACTAGCCATCGGGCACCCTCACGCCGACCACGGTGACCCTCGGTTTGTTCCTGGTTCCAAACCCTACTTAATTTAAACCTCAATCGCATTAAACGTCGAACTAACACACCTTGAATCAATGAGAAATCGTACTAAATGCTTCAATTATGAACAACTTGCAAAACACAAAACCCTAAAGCAGAGAAATCATGACCAAATCAACAATATGATCATAACACAGTAATTTCGAAGTTCGAATTGCAGGAATTTACCTCAAAAAAAGCACCACAAGGCCTCTCCCTTTCTCTCTAGGTTTTGTTAAACCCACTTTACTTTGTGAACTGTGAAAAATGCTACAACAACATACCAGAAATTTGGGGAGTTACAAGATCACCACCGTCACTCTTTGACAAATAGCGTGCAAAATCTCATCGAAAGCAATGGATGCATACTTGAAGCTTTCCGACAATCTTTGTGCAATTTGGTTGAACACATCGCGACATTTCACATCTAGTTTTTTTTTATTGTGCTTATTTCCTTTCATGATTTTACCACTTAACTTGGTTTTTTTTTTTTTTTCAAAACATTATATAACCCAACTCATTCAATTAATCTTCAAGTGGCCCAATAACCTTTCAACTAGTCCAAATCACCAATTGTAGTTGGGCCCCATAATAACACCAACCAGACACTCTTTTCTTTCATACCGTTTTCCTTATCCTCTCCTCTTTAATACCAACATAGCGATCATCGATTAACATCTTCTCCTTCATATATATCATCCTAAACCCTTATTATTAATATTATTATTACACCTTCACAACCCACAATTATATACAAATAATATTATGCGATCCTCGTCTTTCACTATCGTCTTCTTCACAGAGGACTCATTCCAATCGTCGTCGTTCATCTATGGCCACCGATGCGTATGCACCTACTCCCTTCCCTGTTCTCTGTAACGCTGCTGCTGGTGCTTCCGCTGGTTTGTTTTTTTTAATAACATTTCTTCTTCTTTTTTTTTGTAATTTCATAGCTATTTGTTGATTAATTATTGAATTGTGTTTTTTTTTTAATTTTAATTTTAATTGTATTGTTATATTTGTGTGTGTAGGAGTTATTGCTGCTACGTTTGTGTGTCCTTTAGATGTGATCAAGACTAGGTTTCAGGTTCATGGTCTTCCTCAGCTTAATGGTGGAACTGTTAGAGGTGTGTTGTTGACTTTGTTTCGAGTTATTATTATTATTAGGTGTTTTAAATGTTGTTCTAGGGTTTGAGATTGTCATAGTTTTGTTCAATGCTTTAATAACCGGATTTTATACCGTATCCGGTTGGATTCAGAAACGGTTATTGACAGCCAAAACTTTAACTCAAGTAATCCAAAAGTACGTAATTGTCTAATCAAATATTAATTTTCCAAGAGTTAATTGCAATTTTCGTGTGATTTGCATGAGTTAATAGGTTCAGTCTAGTCCTAACACCTGAGTCGCTAAGTTTGTCGGGTTAACACGTTACATCCCTGGACCTAACGGTCGTTAGTTTTTGGGTGAAATTACTAATATACCCTCCCTCCATCTTCTTAACCAACCCACCCACCCACCCACCCACCCGGACAATTATTATTTATCAGTTCATTTAAACAACAAAAAAAATCAAAACTTTAAACCAAACCAACAACAAAGATAAGAAATGTTTACCGCACTAGCAATAACAACACCAGTAAACACAGGAACAAGAGTCAAATAAACCAACCAAGCCTCCTGCTTCATAGTCATAACATATGGAAAAACCACCGTAAAAATACGACGTCCTCGCACCCAGCGCATGCGTAAACGACACCGGAAGATCCCTCAACTACACATTCCCACTAATAACCGATGCACAAAAACCAAACTCAACCCACAGATCTTCAAAAACTGAACCCTAGAGGCTGGAGTCTGGACCTAACAGTCTGCAAAGGCACTGTTTTAAACCATACAATAGCAATAAGACTGAACAAAGAACAAGCAGTCATATGACACATGGTAAGAAAGATAGGGTGCTTGACTACATAGTTACTTACAAGTACCTGTTGAGCAACAAGACACCAATGTTTGATGCACACCATGATGACACAAGACCAATTGTGACCCGCTTACTGTTTATGGCTCCTTTCATGAAAATGGTATAAAATAATAATATTCTGAAGAAGTACCTGTTGAGCAACAAGACACCAATGTTTGATGCACACAATGATGACACAAGACCGATGGTGACCCGCTTACTGTTTATGGCCCCTTTCATGAAAATGGTAAATAATAATATTAGGGGAAACTGTTTCTGGGTTATGATTGGAAGTGGAAAACATTAGTGGGTTTACATGGGATTTTGGAGATGATTGAAGATGAAGGAGATCTGGGGGTTTTCAGTGAGGGGTTTGGGTGAATCTAGATGGAGAAGAAGATGGAGGGAGGGTATATTAGTAATTTCACCCAAAAACTAACCACCATTGGTCTAGGGATGTACCGTGTTAACCTGATAAACGTTAGGGACTCAGGGTGTTAAGGGTTGGACTGAACCTTTTAACTCGTGCAAACCACAGGGACGCAATTGCACTTAACTCAAAGTCTACAATAGGTTTTATGGTATTGGACTCTTGAATTCATCAAGATTATAATGAGTTTAGTGGAAATTTATTAAGTCACTAAATTAAAACTCAAAACTGAATAAGGGTGTAAAGCGGTTCATCGGTATGAACCGGTATCACTGGATTTTCTGGTGGTTCGAATCCTATACCGGCATCCTAATTAGACCAGACTCTATCGTACCGGTGATGTCCCCAGTAGCCGGTTCAACTGGTACTATCGGTCGGTTTGAACCGGTTTTAAAATATTGTTTTTTGTTTTTGTAAATTCAGTACATCGTTACGTAATTTTGAATATTGTTGTTTGGAAACTGACAAAACTGTATAACATTGGGTATATGTGTATGATATTTGAATTGCGGTTAGGTTTCTGATTCTGTAGGTTTTTTTGTTTGTGAATTTTTGGATCAGGTAGTTTAATAGTAGGTAGCCTAGAACAGATTTTTCGCAAGGAAGGGACGCGTGGCTTGTACCGCGGGCTGTCGCCTACTATTCTTGCTTTGCTTCCAAACTGGGCGGTGAGTTTCGCTTTTTGTTTTACAAAGTGGTTTTGTGATTCTGATTCCTTTAGGGTTTGTTCTTTCTTTTGGTTAGCATGTAGATTGCACTGGGTGCTCTTTAGTCGATAGTGAAGAAGAGTATACTGGTTTATTATTGATTATTAAAACTCTTTTATCTTCTTTAGTGAAATAAGCAATTTGGAATAAGCAAATTATAAACTGCTAATTTAAAACAACTAATTTCTGTAGCAAACAATCAGAAATGCAGTTTGGATAAGCAGCCTTGAACACCTTTAAACAGCTTTTGGCCTGTCGTATCAAAGCATATTAAGTGAATAACTAAAAAAGTAGTTTGGATAAGCAAATCCAAACAATCCCTAACATCACCTTTGCTTACACTGTTGCCCTAAAAAATAACAGTACAATCAAAAGAAGGGACAAGAGAAATGAGGGGGTGGGAGTGTGGGACTTCCTTAGATTGGCTTATAGGGTGATAACCTTGGTTTGTTTTGAATATGCTTCTATGTGTGACGGAAAGGTCTTATGATATAGTTTTAGGAAGAGCTGTTAGCTGTCTCATTACCATATTTAGTTCTAACATTCATGGATGTAATTGAGTTTTATATTTTTAACCTTGCGAGTGGCTATTGGACTTGGTTGACCTGCCTTGGTTAATTTCCATCTTCAATAAAATATAATGTTTGTGAATTGCTGGAGTATCCTTCTAAATTTAAAGTGGTTTTGTCTATGATCTTGTAAAATGCTAATGCATACATGTCCTGACCTTTTAGATGTTTTCTTGATATTTTACTTCTACGCGTCTTAGTTTTAAAAAGTGTGCCTGAAGCGTCAGGCACCCTTAGGCGGGGCCGTCGGCGCTTCTGACTACATGAGGTGTGTGTCCCTGGGAGCCATCGGGAGGAGGCACCAGGCGATAACTTCAGGGGCTCTTGTACATGGGCAAGTCTTGTGCTTCTATAGGTTCCACATACTACCATAGTTGTTAAAAGCCATCGCCTCTTGCGCCAAGACCCATTTTTTAAGCGAGGCGATGCATTTCCGCTTTGAGTCGAGGAAATTGCGCTTTAATTCTCCAGGTGATGGTTTAAGCGCGGATTTCAACTAGATTCCCAAATTCCGGAGAGCTTCTAGCCAAATTCGTTAAATTTTGGCTAGATTTCAATCAGATTTCTACTTTTATCTAAGGAAAGCTACTTCTACACACTAATAGATCAATATTTTAATACTTTAGATACTAACTAGATGGAAAATAGTATTATTTTAATATATTTTTACTTTATTTCTTGTTCGCTTTCTAACTTTTTTTATCTCAGGCCCTCGCTTTTTTTGTGCCTCGCGCCTAGGCCCAGGCGTGGCCTATGCGCCTTGAGTGCACCTTTGATAACTATGCATACTACATATAGCTTTTTAGGCTGTACCATGCTGCATATAGCTTTTTAGGTTGTACATAGAGGTTTTCTATATGTCAAATCATATATAGTGGTTTTACTTTTTAAATTTTGGGCGTTCAAGAATTTAGTTGAATACCTCATAGTAAATATAATCCAGAATAAAAGTATAAAATATCATATCATACGTATTGCCTCGTGTACATGACGCGTGCATCTTGGCTCCGTTGACCCTATCGCCACGGTGCGCCTCACACTTTTTAAAACCAAGCTAGGCGTTTAGCTATCTTTACCGACAAGTTTTTATGTAAAGCTAGGTTTTGTATATAACAACTTTTGTTTTCATGATCAAAATAAGGGAAAGGCAAATAATGGACCCCTTTCTTGTAAGCATAGCGGTGGAAACCTACCATGCTTCCACGAGGAAATATTTTAAAATAACTATTTCTAAAACCTCGTAGTATCTTGGAATCTATGTTGACTGAACATTAATCTTCATAACACTATATTTCTGTATACATAGACGGATATAAAAGATATTTATCTTCACCCTTAGTGATCAGTCCAAAAGTTGGTATTTATGCATCACTATAATATTTTAGTCATAGAATATCATGTCTGCTTGAACCATGATACTGTTTCTAATATAGCCAGTCATTGAGTCTGACAGCAACAACCAACCAGTTTTCCTGATATTTTACTTCTATGCATCATAGTTTTAGAAAGCGTGTATAAAGCGCAAGGCACCCTCAGGTGAGCACTTTGGCGCTATTGACTACTTGAGTGAGTGAGTCGCCAGGCAGACATGTGCCTCTTTAGGTTGTGTATGCTACATATAGCTTTTTAGGTTGTACATACAGGTTATTTATATATCAAATCCTATGTGGAGGTTTTGCTCTCTAAATTTTGGGTGTTCGATGATTAACATTAAGACATTATAGTAAACATTACCTAGAATAAAATTATAACTTTATAAGTATTATATAAATATCTATGATCTCTCGTACGTGATGCACGCGCCTTGGCTCTGGGTACCCTATCGCCTGGTGTGCGTCACACTTTTTAAAACCAAGCTATGCGCTTAGCTATCTTTACTAACAGGTTTTCATGTAAAATAGCTATCTTATTTAGCGACTTTTGTTTTCATGATTAAAACTGAACTTAGTACAATTAAGTTCTAGGCAAATAATGGAGACTCCCTTCATGTAAGCACAACGGTAGAAACTTACCATGCTCTCATAAAGGGAAATCTATAACTGCCTTCAAAGCCTTTTTATAGCATCTTCTTGGAATCAATGCTAACAATGAATCATTAATTTTCATAGATTTTAACGCGGCTTTTATTGTATACTAAGAGTTAGACGGATATAATGCTAACAATGAATGTTGAATCTACATAAATCATAGCACGGCAATTCTGTATACTTGGACATTTAGATGGATATAAAAGATTTATCTCTTCACCATCAGTCCAGAAGTGGTATTTATGCAATTATGCATCACTATAATATTACAGTCATATAATATCATGTCTGCTTGAACCATGATACTGTTTCTAATATAACCTGTGTCTGTTATTGAGTCTGACAGCAACATACAACCAGTTCCTCTTGTAGGAGTTTATTATGTACACCACAAGGGTATCGACAGTAGAATCCTCAGCAGTCCCCTAAGTTTTTAAGAATTCAAAATAAGTTTTTTCATGACATAATGCATAGATAATCACGTACAACAAAAAAAGATGAATGGGTACATGAGAGAGGACGTTGACTGAAAGATTGTTTTTAATAAATAGTTTATTGCATAGTTGTTCCCACTCCAGTTTCCAACTAAGTTTCTATATGCACAAGACTTCTTTTGTGCAATATATTGCTAGTTGTAGGCTCTGCTGGAGGTTTTCTTTCAAGAGATTTCTGAAGTTCAGTTCTTTAAAATCATATATTGTGACTTTTGCAGGTTTATTTTACTATATACGAGCAGCTCAAAGAACTGCTTGGTTCTGGTTAGTTTCAGATCTTTTACTTTGTTCTCTGTCAGTTAATGAACATGACTTTTTTTTTTAATTTCTGGACATTTGTATTCGGGATCTTTCATTTTAAGTGATTGATGTGACGTTCCTTAATTTTGCATCCTTAGATGGAATTCATGGCCTATCTTTTGGGGCCAATATGTTAGCTGCTTCAGGGGCTGGAGCTGCAACAACCATTGTGACAAATCCTTTGTGGGTTGTGAAGACAAGGCTACAAGTATGTTGGGAACTTTGGATTTAGAATTTTTAAATGAAAATAGGAATGGGAATGTGAATGATAAAGTATGTTCCGTTTGATGGTATTCGTTTTTAAATTAGGAAGTCATCTTCAAAAATCGCAAAAGACTGTAGCTCTAGAAGTTAATCCCCAATCCTATTACCACTCCACCGTGCTTTGACGTCAAACCAAACACCACCTGAATTTTTGGTTGCTATTGTGCAGACTCAAGGAATGAGGACAGGCATAATGCCATATAAGGGTACATTTTCAGCGTTGAAAAAAATTGCTTATGAAGAGGGTATTCGTGGTTTATACAGGTTGCTGACACTTACCGTATACATGAATACAATATTATCATTGCTTTACTAATATTATGTTCAACTTAAATTTAACTTTTGCATCTCTAATTACTTGATTCTGTGGACAGTGGTCTAGTACCTGCACTCGTTGGCATTAGTCATGTTGCAATCCAATTTCCAGCTTATGAGAAGATCAAAATGTATTTAGCTAGTAGAGGTACAAGAAAAATATAATCCTTTAAATTCCATCTTTCCAACATAAACAATAACCTATTCATTCTTTTCAAATATTTACAGAGGGTACCACAACTGATAAACTTGGTGCTCGTGATGTCGCCATTGCTTCTTCAGTCTCAAAAATATTTGCATCCACGTTAACGTATCCACACGAGGTATGATGATAAATATAGTAATATACCATCAACATTTTGATGATATTTACAAAAATTAATACAAGAAAGTATGAACAGGTTATTAGGTCAAGACTGCAAGAACAAGGACACCATTCCGAAAAGAGATACTCAGGAATGACGGATTGCATAAAGAAAGTATTTGAAAAAGAAGGGTATCGCGGCTTTTACCGTGGCTGTGCTACCAACCTACTGAGGACAACTCCGGCTGCGGTTATAACATTTACCAGCTTTGAAATGATTCACCGGTTTCTAGTCACTTTATTCCCTTCTGACCCACACCCTAACACATTATCAAGATAATCCACATTATTGATTACATTGGTATTTTTTAAATCTAAACATTTGTATAATTACAAGATCTCTATTCTTGGGTAGTGTATACCAAATTAGTAATCAAATTCAAAACAATTTTTGGATGTTCAGCTCGTTTATTTTTGTAACTGTGAACCTGGAAAGCTTACGGGACCCATCAGTACTCTCCTAACCAACGAGATAAGATAAAACGCAACTTGCGCTCGACATGTTTGGTGATGGTGTTAGAATAGGTCAATAAAGTTAGTTGGTGTAGAAAATAGGGGACCAATGGATCAAAATTATTAATGGCTTGTGCTGATGAATTTAGAGACAAATAGTACTAAATTTTATCTGATCAGGTAAAACCCCACAAGACTACAAGTTTTAGGAGGTACTTGACTATGGACCATGGTCTATGGACCATATCTAATTGACCTTAGCCTTTACATCCTGATGCCACATTACTAAGATTCAAAAAGGGGGCCTTAAAGCTGCAACATTGTTAGCATAATGGTACAGTATAATAAAAAACAAAGTAAAAACAGAGTAAAGTTTATGATGCAACTTTGCACATGGAAATTCATCATGCATAACAATAAAGAGAAGAGAAAACAAGAAGAAGAATGATGAGATATTATTATGGGTGGGAAGGTGTGATTATATGACACACATCATCATGTTTAGTTTAATCACAACTCACCTCACTATACATACACCACACACCAAAAAGAAAGGAAAGGAAAAGAAGTGTGCCTTGCTTTCATGATACCTTTGCCAATTGCCACCCTTGGCTTTGGGCCCTCACTCACCACCACCATTTGCTTCTTTCCCACTTTATTTTATCTACATAAAGAATTACACAACTTTTTAGCCTTATTAATAATGTTTAATTCTTATTAACTTCTTAGATTCATGATAATTTTACTAAAAAAAAAAAAGCTTTACAAACTGTAAGGAAAACAACCAGAAAGAAAATAGAACAAGAATATTGTCACATCAGAAACACCTTGATGCCAATAGTGACATGAATGGTATGAGATTAGGGAATAATGTAAAAGGTTTGACAAGTTAATGAGTAGGATAAAAAATGATTAAACGTCTAGCCTTTTGATTAATTAAGTTGATTATTGGTAATTGGTATTAGCTTTCTAAGTGACCAAAAGGAGATGCATATATTTTTTAACCTATGGCCAACTCAGAAAGGATTGTTATGATTATGGTAACTACTATGGTTTCAATGCTTTCATAAAACATTAATCTTATAAGAATTTACATATTACTTTTTTTGTATATTAAAAAGTCAATATCTACCTAGCTTTTTTATATACAAACATAACTTTCAAGACTTTTTTTTGCATGTAATTATTAGTAAAGTAGAATTGATAATGTATTAAAAAGCAAACAATCCATCATAAATCCTCTTATAATTAATATATATTAATTTTTTTATGAAATGAGTTCATGATGCCATTAGTCATCAACCCAAAAACAACAAGACAATTAATGGGACAAATACATCCTTTTGAAATCACTACACAAGCACCTACACCATAGGCCACATCTCAAGTGGTGTTAGGTTGGTTCATATATAGCATTAATATTAACTAGGTTTGTTTTGCAACAACCATTAGTTGCTTGAAAATGATGTTTTGCCTTCTTTCACTCAAACCCCTAACTAATTGCATTCTCATTTTTCTATTAAATCTAAGAAATGAAACAAATTTCTAAGAGTAATACTTACTTTAATACCCTCTTACGATAAAAACTTGAATCCGTTTAAGTGATAATCATACACTGAAATAAAAGAAGATATGTAGATTAATCTCATCCATATATAACATAAACATTGCACATGCATAATGAAATTTTATGGTCATTTTATGTTCATCTAAAACACAAATTTGTTTGGAATTTTGGAGGCAAGATTAGTGTTATGATCAAAGGAGGCAAAAGCTTGATATAATGTTTATGGAGAGTAAATAAGAAGCAATGTTGCATGTTATCACATGTAATTAGCCACCTACATCAACTTTACTTTTTGTCATTTCAAATCAATCTATGCTAAAACCTCCATCAATATATAAAAACAAAAACACGAGTGTATATATTAACCAAAATCTCGACGTTATGTGTAGAAAACAAGATACAAAACTGAAACCAAGTCGACTTGCTCATGTTGCGTATCTAGATATCTTTCGGATCGAGGATGTGATTTTAATAGTGTGACATGATATTCAATTTTATTTTCTTATTTTGGTTAAATTGTTGGTTATATATCTTATTTAAAAGATAAAGTTTAAATTTGTTTCACTTTAATAAAAGTCATGAAAAACAGCATGTTATGATAATTTATGAGTAGTATAGAAGGTGGTCCTAGGATTCCAAGGGCACCCAACCTGGAAAGATAAAAATATATAGGTAATTGATGCTATGCTTCCACTTCCACTTTAACTTTCGGTTTCATCAAAAAGAAATATACCATGTAATCCAAAACTAAAATACAATGTCTTAACTGTTATGTGTTTCCTATATATTATGGTTACATATATTTAATTGCGTAATTATGTTAGTAAAGTTCGCGGTTACATATATATTAATTCCTAGAATTGGGATTTTTGAAATGTATTTTGTGTTAGGGAAACCAAAAAACTTTTAGATATGAAAGAGAAATGAGAAATCTTACAATTTATTTTATAGTTTGTACTTTCCAAAATAAAAAATTTGTTAAGATGTTGGTTAGAATGATTATATACCAAAGCATTATAGCCCAGCGGTTTCTTGGTGGTGAGATAAGACTTAGGGACCATAAGGTCCTGGGTTCGAATCTCACAAAGGGGGTTTTCTCATAATTATGAGTTTCCTCCTGAATTTGTGACTTGGTAGGGAATATGATCGCGTGGCAACATTGGTGGCACGATGATACTCCAGTGTTCCGTGAGTGATTCCAATTTGTTGGCCGTTCAAAAAATAAAGAATCATTATATGATCCATGGTAGATTGAGTGTTTTTTTAGTTTCTCATTCAAATGAGTTTTAATATCTCTTTTTTTTTTAAATATATTTTTTGCATATAACTGTGTGTAAACTATATACGCGTGTAACTTTGGTGGTTTTGTGAAAAATGGTTTTTCGTTCAAAGTTACACGCAAAAATATACACAAATATATCAATTGTTTTGAAAAATAAACGTTTTTTTTTAATATAACAAACCATACTCAAAAGTAATAGAATAAAATGCTCAAAATGTTATCCTATAAATGCATAACCTAAAAAAACAATGAAATATATAAAGTTAATATTCCATCTTAGACTCACTTGTTAGTTATTAAACTATGAAACTAAAATGTATAATTTATATAAAATAGCCTTTTCTAAACTAAGTTTGACACCTTTATGTTTATGGACGTAGATTCAACCACGCAAATCATTATTTTTTTAATATGTACTTTACACTTTTTTTACAAAAAGAATTACAATATAACTTATATATTATATACATCATAAACAATTAAAACAAAGAATATAATTATATACAGAAAAGAAAAAGAAAAAAAAAACGGTTATGTTAACCAAGTATTAAGCAAGTGAATAAATATTTAACTAGTACATGAACAGTAGTATAAAACAAGAAGCAAACAAAAGCATAACAAAGATGGCAAATGTTATAGCTCTGCATTAAGCAGCAAGCAACCTCCTCACCCCACCATAATATTATTTACTTTTTTCTTCATTGAGTTTAACGTTCAAATTTTTATTATCAACATCATAATTTATGCTTGATCATGGCATACGATAGTACATTATCGTTCTCAATGGCTTCAGTGGTTGAAGACGTCCTTAACCGCTCACAAGGACTTGATTTGGACTCTAGAAGAGCACAAGAAGCCGGTATGCTTCATAAGCGTTTCGTTTGTTTTGTCGTGTATAATGTGATTCTGACATATATGTTGTTAGTGTTTGTTGAGTGTTTATATAAATTTGACATAAGTTTGTGGTATGTTATGTTATGTTATGTTATGTTATGTTAATGTGTAATTGTTTGACATATAAATCTTGAGTGTTTGTTGATTATTCTGTGATTCGATATATAAATTTGTGACATGTTATGTTTATGTTTAATTGTTTCAGTGTTTGTTTAGTATTCATGTAATTTGATATATAAATTTGTGATATATGTATATATATATATATGTGTGTGTGTGTGTGTGTGTGTGTGTATGTGTGTGTGTTTGACATATAAATTTGTGATATGTTTATCTTTATGTGTAATTGGTAGCTTTGAATGCTTTAATTGTGTAATATCTATTATGTTAGATCTGAATAATACATCTAAAATATTTGAAATGTGTATAGCAATTCGGAGATATGAAGGCGCAGCGTGGTTGAGAAAAATGGTAGGAGTTGTCGGAGCAAAGGATTTGCCTGCAGAGCCGTCTGAGGAGGAATTTAGGCTTGGATTAAGGAGCGGATTAATTTTATGTAATGTGATTAATAAAGTTCATCCAGGAGCCGTGTCTAAGGTTAATAATTAATCTTCATTTATAACAATCTCATTCGTTTATTATTAGTTTAATTTTAGAGAATTTTATATTGATTAAGGTTACGATTTGATCAGGTTGTTGAAAGTTCATGTGATTCTGCTGCTTCACCGGACGGAGCTGCTTTATCTGCATATCAGTATTTTGAGAACGCGAGGAACTTTTTAGTGGCTGTTGAACAAATGGGGCTGCCTACATTTGAAGCATCTGATTTAGAACAAGTAAGTGTTTTGTTGTGCTAAATGTGTGATTATTGTGGACTTGTCGACTTGATCACCGAAGATGATGCTATTTCCATATTTCAGGGAGGAAAAACTTCAAGAATTGTGAACTGTGTGTTGGCACTTAAATCATACAGTGAGTGGAAACAAACAGGTGGTCATGGGACTTGGAGATTTGGGGGAACTGTGAAAACGAGCACGCCTACCAAAAGCATTGTTCGCAAAAACTCAGACCCCTTCTCGAATTCTTTGTCAAAGATGAATGCTCAATCTCAAGATACTGATAGTAACAAAATGGTAGGTAATCTAACTTTATTCACTTTTTACTGTTTTTATTAACAATATTAACCAAAGTATGCGATTTGTTGCATTAAACGGCGAAAATGGGTAAGTATGGTCATTAAATGGTTACAAAACCGCATATTGTTAAAAATGGTAAGATATGGTAGCTTTGTTGCAATGATTGGTAAAAAGTGAATAGTACATTGCATTTTGTTACAGTCATACAATTTGCTTACTAATGCTTACTTTTTTTCTTTTTATCATTTATCTTGATACTTGCATTGTTGTTCTATGCAGCATAATTCATCCTTAAGTACACTCGTTCGTGCAGTTTTGATGGATAAAAAGCCTGATGAAGTTCCCATTGTAAGTGCAACCAATGGTTCTTACTTCTTAGTGTGATAATTGACCATTTGACGCCATTTCTGCGTGTGCAGCTTCTAGAGTCATTGCTAAGTAAGGTCATGGAAGAGTTTGAGCATCGTATCGCAAGTCAAGTTGAATTGGTAATCTATTTCATCATTATATAAACTTCCAAATTGTTTCCGGCACCATATTTACTCGTCATTTGATTATTTTTCGTTCGACAGCAAAAACCTGTTCCCAAGGATTCTCCTACTTTAAACGGAACCAGAACGTTTTTGAAACATACATCTTGTGATGTTAAGGTAACTTTGTTTATTCATGCCCCCCCCCCCCCCCCCCCACAAAGTGAACAAATGTAAAACAGTTACATATGCAAACACTAACAATTTTTCTGTATCATTAAAGGTTGAAGACAGAAATGCTGCAATTGTAACGAAAGATAAAATCGCACATAAGAACTCCATTCATGATGAAGAAACTAAAAGAAAACACATAAGACATCAAATGGCTTTTGATGCACAACAAGAAGACATCCAGGTATATGCTCCATTGCGAATAGTGCTCCATATTTTAGATATTCATGCTCCTTATGTAGCGCTATGTTATAACACCGCCTTTTCAGGCATTGAAGCAAACTCTGTCAACTACAAAAGCCGGGATGCAGTTTATGCAAAAGAAGTTCTTCGAAGAAATTCATAATCTCAGTAAGTTTGAGATTTTTTTTTAATTTTTTTTATTAACCTCTTTCTCAATTAGTGATTTCTAAAACCAATTTTTTTTTTTCTGTTTGCAGGTCAACATATTCTTGGTCTAGCTCATGCAGCTTCAGGATACCATAGAGTTCTTGAGGAAAACCGAAAGCTATATAATCAAGTACAAGATCTTAAAGGAAATATTAGAGTTTATTGTCGGGTGAGACCGTTCTTGGGAAGACAGTCAACTGTTACAAATACTGTGGACTGCATTGAGGAAGGAACAATAACTATTAACACCCCACCAAAGTACGGAAAAGGACGTCGATCATTTAGTTTCAACAAAGTTTTTTGGGCCTTCAGCATCCCAAGGTTAGTGTTAGTTCTCATCTTTACAGTTTAAAGTATTACTTGATGATTACTTATATCTTATGCATGCATATGTGAATGTTAGAGGAAGTCTTTGAAGATACTCGACCCCTGATTCGCTCTGTTCTTGATGGTTACAATGTTTGTATATTTGCATATGGTCAGACTGGATCTGGAAAAACACATACAATGGTACCTTATTTTTACATTTGCATCAAACAATTATTGTAGATAATATTTTCTTACTTTTTTTTTAATCCAGAGTGGACCGAAAGATCTTACCGAGAATAACAAAGGAGTTAACTACAGGGCGCTAGGCGATTTGTTTCTTCTAGCAGAGCAGAGAAAGGGAACTTTTCAATATGATGTTTCTGTTCAGATGATTGAAATATACAATGAGCAAGTGCGGGATCTCCTTGCTAATGACGGTTTAACTAAACGATATCCTTTTCCTTATTGTTAGAAATAAGAAACAGATTTTACTTTACTCTCGAGTATTTTTCTTCGTAATATAATGTAATTTAGTGTTCCTTAATCTGTTATTACGTTAGAGATTCGTAACAATTCACAGAACGGGTTTAACGTTCCAGAAGCTAGCTTGGTCCGTGTTTCATCCACATTTGATGTTATTGATCTGATGAATTTAGGCCAAAGAAATCGAGCCGTGGGTGCAACTGCTCTCAATGACCGTAGTAGTCGCTCTCACAGGTTACCTTAAATCAGTACCTTTTAAACTTTAAGGTTTTTCTAGCCAGAAAATAAGTTGGTTACATTTTTATATAAATGCAGTTGCTTGACTGTACATGTGCAAGGGAGGGATCTAACGTCAGGAGGTGTTATTCGCGGTTGTATGCATTTAGTCGATCTTGCAGGGAGCGAACGAGTGGATAAATCCGAAGTAACCGGAGATAGATTAAAAGAGGCACAACATATTAATAAATCTTTATCAGCCTTAGGAGATGTCATATCTTCACTTGCCCAAAAGAATGCACATGTCCCTTATAGAAACAGCAAACTCACACAATTACTCCAAGATTCACTTGGTAAACAAATGCAATTGTACACACGCATATTCGATTTTTTTTTTATGAGTTAAAGATTTAATGTTTGTTGATGTTGTACTACGTTAGGTGGGCAAGCAAAGACGCTTATGTTTGTTCACATAAGCCCGGAGTTTGATGCTGTTGGAGAAACACTTAGTACACTTAAGTTTGCTGAACGCGTTGCCACTGTAGAACTTGGCGCTGCACGAGTAAATAAAGACAGTTCAGATGTCAAGGACCTCAAAGAACAGGTTAATAAAATCTATATCTGCCACGAGCATAGTTGTCAAAGCGCCTAGGCGCACTCAAGGCGCATAGGCCGAGCCTGGAGCCTAGACGCAAGGCGCACAAAAAACGAGAGCTTTTTATAATTAGGCGCATAGTATAAAATACATTTTTTAGGGATTTTAGAGATGTTTTAGGCTTGTTTAGGGCTACATTAGGATGTTTTAGGGTTGTTTAGGACTTGTTCATAACTCATTTAGGATGTTTTAGAGGTTTAGGCAACTTTTAGTATGAATTTGGCTGGAAATCAGCCTGAAAAAAGCTCCGATAGTGCACCTCAGTGCCTAAGCGCACGCCTCAAAGGGCGCAGCGCACTTGGTGCGCCACCGAAAATTATTATGTTTAAAAGTTGATTAAAATTAAAAATCATATTTGCATTCTCAGATTGCTAATCTAAAGGCAGCGTTAGCACGGAAAGAAGGAGAACATGAAAGCGTTCAGGTTCGAAAGAAACCAACAGGAGAAACAGGCAACATTGAGGTATCATGCATTATTAAAATGAGTATGCAGACATTATCCATTGTTTCATTAATCTAAAAGTAACATTTTATTTATGTATTAGGCGCGGAAAAAATACAGGCCAAGGCAGAAGACACAAAGTATAGATCTAGACGAGTTGTTAGGAAACTCGCCACCTTGGCCGCCAGTAAGCAGCCCTGGTGAGATGTACGGTGAGGATGACAGAGAGATCGCGTCGGGTGACTGGGTAGACAAGGTAATGGTAAACAAACAAGACGGTGCACGTGGGACTGTTGGATGTTGGGAACCAGAAAACTCGCGAATGTCTGATTCGTTTTACCAAAAATATATGCCGGAACAATCTTATAACATATTTCAAGGCGGAAACGGGTTTGATGTTGCCACTACTGATGATCTTGATGAACTTGATGCTGCCACTAGTGACTCATCTGAGCCTGATCTACTTTGGCAGTTTAATCATTCAAAACTCTCAAGTTTGACTAATGGAGGCATGTCAAAAGTCAATAACTTAAATGCAAAGTCAATAAGGAGCCCAGAACTAAGGTAGTAATAGTAACTCTTCGTATCGTATCATATTATATCATATTAATTATTGTTACAAGTGGCGTGCCACGTAAAATAAGTTAACATGGTTAAAAGTTAACTTATATAAAAAAATGTGATTAAATGTTTGTCTAATTACAGCAGCAGAACAATGAGTCCAAGTCTCGCGCCTTCGCCTTCAAGGAAAACGACGAATGTGGCTGCGCAACGAGGTGTGAGGCAGGTAGCTTCTGCAGAAGTTAAAAGGAAAACTGGGAACAGGAAGTAGCAAAGTGAGAGATTTGCTTTTGAGTTTCTTGTTTTCATAATTTGATCTTTATATATAGAGAGTGAGAGTGATGAGAGGATTTACATACTTTTTTTTTGTTTTTGGTTGTTTTGTTAATATTTGTATTAATTGTTTCACGTGATATATAATATATATGTGTAAATTTGCCACAACAATTTCAGTTGCTTGCAACTTATGTATTTTGACATAAAACTTATTCATAAGTTTTGGACAAAAGGGCCTACAATGGCATATACGTTCTTTAGCTTTTTGTAGCTTTACTTGTAAATGAATAAAGGATTATAAAAAGAAAATGAATTGAAATGGGATGAAGATGCAAGAGCATTGTATGTTGAGTTTTTTTTTAATTGTTTTTACGAGGGATTTTGAGAATAATTTTGCCTTTCATAGTTAATTTAATAAACAAGCTCGATCACCACTTCATGAGGATACAGATTCTTATATGAACCAGCCCAAGAAAGGAAACATGGCAGAAAATGTCCAAGCTTTAAGACCACCCGGAGTGGGGCAGAAGAAGGGCATGGGGGCGGGGAGCAATGTTTTAAAAACCGGTTTTTTAATCATACCGGATTAGACTAAAAAATGGTTCAACCGGTTGAATCGGCGGGTCAACCGGATTGACTAGTTAAACCTATAATTTTATAAAATACAACTTCAAATCAAAAAGTAATCCAATAATGCATGATTTTATAATGAAAAATAATTCAAAAGTGAATCCATAATAAAATAATAATCCAAATGTACCCACCTTAAATACCTTCCCTGGATCGAGACAGGTATCACAACTCTTTCTACCCATCCTAAGGATTCAATCTTAGGATTCCTTGTAGCTACTTCTTTACTATCAGAATGTTCTCCGCCTTTTTCCTCCACCTCCCTGAGCTCTCACTCGAACTCGAAAGGGTTCAAAACTATTCGTTTCAACAAAGTTTTTTTATATGAAAGGGTATACTGGGTTTATGCAATCGGAGTGTTGAATGCATCAAATTTATGATTGCTTAAGAGATAAAATTCATAATCATCGCCATCATCGTCAACAAAAGTATAACCGTTTTCGTTTTCTACAATCTTTGATAAGAAGGTTTAGTTACTAATAATCAAAATATACTAAAATTGCATTAGATAAGTAACATATATAACAAATAACTTTGTGTCTAACAAACAAGTTCATGTTCTTTCTCACCACACATGTTTTTTGTATCTTCACTATGGGCCGATAAAGTTCAAAGTTTAACCTTGTACCGGCATAACGGTATTGGTATACCAGAATTCACCGGCGGTTCAAATCATTTACCGTTTTCCTAAAATACTGGATTGATTCGTGCCGGGCAAGACACCGGTAAGCGGTATAACCGGTTCAACCGGCCGGTTTAAACCGGTTTTTAAAAACATTGGCAGGGAGAGAGTCACTGGCGTGGGGGGGGGGGGGGGGGAAGGAAGGCCACGTGAAGGCCTGTGATTGGCAGTGCCACATGGCGCTCCATCCCCCCAACCCCCACACCACTCCTTATGGTCTAACACTATGTTCCAGAGTTTAAAAATAGAAGGAAAAGAAAGGAAGCGGAACAATTTTGTATTCCAGAGTTTCATTAAAGGAAAAAAGTGGAGAGAAGAGGAAGAAAAATTCCTCCAAATAACAATCCTTCCAAATTGGAAGAAAGCGGAAGGAAGAGAAAGTAAGAAAAATTTAAAGTATATATCATTTACCAATTTACCCTCTTATTTAACCTATAATAAAATCTTACAAGGGTATAATTGTAAAATATACGTTTCTTTTTTCTTCCTTTCAACTCGGGAACACATAAAATCTTTAGTTTCTTTTGTTTTCCTTTCAACTCGGGAACACAAAATAAAATTATGTATTTTCCTTTCTTTTCTCTCCTAATTAATCCCTTTCTCTTCTCTTCTTTTCTTTTCTTTTATTTAGTAAACTCGGGAACACAGTTTAAATGAACATAACTTGGGTTACTTGTAGTTACGGGCCCACCAGTAGGCAACAAAAAGGGCTCAACGAGCCGGACCATGTGGCAATCAGAATTCCTCGATCTAAGAAAGGGAGACATGGCAGAAAATGTCTTGACAGTTTGGCCCATTTGTCATACCCGAATACCTTGATCTAAGGCCTCAATTTTAACAATCAAGAAATTTTCCCGAATTTTGCAATCTTTCATATTTTCCCTTTATAGCTTAAAACGTGTAAGTTTTATCAACATAATTTACGCTTTTATTTATGATGTTTATTTAAATAATTACCAGTAAATTTGTAATTTTCAAAAACTAGGTAAACCAGTCAAATTTAGAATTTTCCTATGAAAGGGCAAATATTGTAATGGTTTAAGAATTTAGAAATTTATCCGGTTCTTTTAAGAATTTTCCTTTGTTTATTTGATTATGCTTTGGGTCATTAATATACCAAGTTTGACTAAACTCGCAAGTCTAAGAGTATAATATTATTTAGATAGATGTTATTTAATATTATAAATATAAATTTGTTATTTTACATATAATTATAAAAAAGAATAGCTATATAGCATGTATATAGTATGTTATATATAGGGTTGTTCATGAGCCAAGTTGAATCAAGCAGACCTTTGCTTGTGTTTTGCTCGTTTACAAACCGAACCAAGCAGAGCGGCTCGTTTACAACAGAGTTGAAAACCTAGCGAGCATTTTTCAAGTGCGAATTTTGAGCAACGAGCGGAGAATAATTTGAACAACCATAAATTTGGGATGTTCCCTTTAAAGTTTTTGTTGTTGGTTGATGACTAAGGTCGAACAATCCGATGATAACACTAACACTGAGGTTCAAGTGTCTGAGTATGAGGCCTAGGCTGAGGTCGGTGAGGCGATGGGCATATTGCAAAGAATAATTGTCGCATTGTGGTGTAGGATGATATCAAGTGACGATTAGCGACAGATGACTACTAAGATAAAGAAGTCAAGACTGTCACTTTTTGACTTAGGGGTTTACTATTAAACTTAGGGTTAAGTTTTTTATTGGGTTAAGTGGAATAGTTATTTATTATTTGCATATATGGGCCAAACACAATAGATAGGTATATATAAAACTAAAAATATAATTATAATTTGCGTATATCATCATCATCATCATCATACTCAGTTAATCCCACCTATAGCAAAGCTAAGGTAGGGTCTGAGGAGGGTAAGATGTAGACAGCCTTACCTCTACCCCAATTTGCGTATATATATATAATAATAAAATAATAAACGGATTCGAGCCGAACCGAGCCCAGCGGACCTTTGCATGTGCTTTGCTCGTTTACAAATCAAACCGACCGATCGGCTCGTTTACATCTGAGCTGAAAATCAAGCGAGCATTTCGAGCAGCTTTCGAATGAGTGAAGAGCGCGTCACGAACGCTGAGCAATTTAAACAGCCCTAGTTATATATAAAGTTACAATTACAAATAATTAAACAAATCTAACTTGACCTTGAAAAAATACTCACGAATTTGGCTCAAACTTAAAATGTGTTCCTTTTTTTTAAGAGTAGATCTAAATATGCCAATATCAATTGAAATAGGTGGTGTCAGCTTAATATCCATGATGTAATCCTTCACCAAGTATGGGTAGTCCACTTTATCAGTGACTCTGAGTATAACTTTTTAGGGTTCCACTTGCTTGTTGGCCCGGTTTCTATATTTTATGTAGAAATTTCGTTGTTCAAAAAAAAGTGAATTGTCCAAAATGCCCACCAAATTCACCACGAATCGTCTAATTTCACAATGTCACATTGTCACCTTACCATATATTATATGTATCTTAAATCACAAATTCCGTGCGTTTTACGTCACCGACACCTCATCTTTCCAAAAATGACAAACTGACCCCTAACTTTGTGAAATTGCCCTCTTAACCCTTGCTTCATTCAGAATGACATATCCACCCCCAACTTTGCGAAATGACATTTTTGCCTCTGCTCCATTTTACCTGCACCCATATACTTTTAAAGTTTGGGCATGCTTACTCCCTTTACTTTTCCATTTGCATTTTTAATCCAAAGTTTCATCCACTGCAGTTTTATTTCATTGGCGTTCTAAACGTCAAGGTTTAATCCCTTATGCTCATAATGTTCTAATTTTACACATGTACCACATATAATATACGTTTTAACATATTGTTTTCTTTAATGATTTTCGTTCACTAAATTCTTTTTAAAGAGCTAACGATATACCCCTTTCGTTCCTTTACTTGAAAAAAAAAATAACTTATTATGTGCGGATTTCAATTTACGTGTCAGTATAAGTTCGAGTTGATCTACGTTTAAACAAAAAAAAATTCTTGGGAAACGAGTCAGTGATACGGTATTATACATTTTCGTTACGTGCCAAACCGAGCGTCATTAAATATAATGCATGCATTTTCATTCCACGGTATAAATTATAGTTACTATACATTTTGTGTGCTTTCTATTTCTTTTAAAGCTATAGTAAGCCTCTTTTAATTGCACCTGTCGATTATTTCTCTATGCAAGCTTTTTGATTTTTTTTTATGTGTTTTCATATGGTTAACACATGACACAACGTTAGAATAATCCATATGTCACGGGACCACTCCGCATCGGCCACGGGTCATGTAACATTTAGACTAATCCATTCAACGTTTGCAAGCTACACACGTCGCAACGCTCTAATTAATGAGTAGTATACATCATAAAACACTTTTGAAAATATTAAAATCAAAGAGTGGGACCCAAATTGATAGCAAATAAGTAAAAAACTATCTTTTTTTTTTTCTGCAATGACCCGTGCGGTGTGACAAAGATTGTGCCACACTTTTACGTGAATAACATGACCAAATTAATATCTGTAACACTTCATGCAACACACCTTTTTCTTCTATCTTTATTTCTATATAATTTACACTAAATCTTGCAGGCTTTTGAACCTCATGGATCATTCCTGTGATTGCTTTGATACCCATATATGGCCAGCTGATGATATCCTCATCAAATACCAATACATATCCGATTTCTTCATCTCTATCGCCTATTTTTCCATCCCTTTAGAGCTTATCTACTTTGTCCAGAAGTCGGCTTACTTCCCATACCGATGGGTCATCATCCAGTTCGGTGCATTCATCGTGCTATGTGGGGCGACACATTTTATTAACCTGTGGACATTTTCCTCACATTCAAGGACAGTTGTTGTAGTTATGACTGTTGCAAAGTTGTCCACAGCTTTTGTTTCATGCATTACAGCTTTAATGCTTGTGCATATTATTCCTGACTTGTTGAGTGTTAAAAAGCGCGAATCGTTTTTGAGGAAAAGGGCTGAAGATCTTGATAAAGAAATGGGGTTGATTATTAAACAAGAGGAGGCTGGTAGGCATGTTAGAATGTTGACACATGAGATT
The DNA here is from genome assembly GCA_030844895.1 of Ambrosia x helenae. Lineage (NCBI taxonomy): Eukaryota > Viridiplantae > Streptophyta > Magnoliopsida > Asterales > Asteraceae > Ambrosia > Ambrosia x helenae. The sequence goes on from JAUTDX010000305.1 coordinate 65,337, forward strand.
AGGAGTACACTTGATAGAGATACTATATTGAAGACTACTATGATTGAGTTGGGTAGGATCTTGGATCTTGAAGAGTGTGCATTGTGGATGCCTTCTAGGAGGGGTACTATGATGCTTGAGTTGAATTATTGTTTGCATAATTTGATACCTTTTGGTTCGACGGTTGATATGAATTTGAGTGAAGTTAGTCGAGTGTTGAGTAGCCCGGACGCAGTGAGGATTCATGGTTCGTGTCAGTTGGCTAGGGTGAGATTGGCTGTGGGTGCATACAGGTGTTAGACGAGTTTACTGTCTACTTATTATTATTATTATTTGATTCATCGTTTATTATTAACTTTGTCTGTAGTTTGAATATTATAATAGTTATTAATATTTTATAATTATCTTTTTTATTGTAATCTCCAAGGCCGTCCCCAAGAATCCTAAAAATCTTGGGCCCCGGACGTGTAGCGAAAATTGGACCCTAAAGGATATAATTTTTTTTAAAAAGTATATGTATAAAAAAGCTTAAAATGTAAGGCTTAAAATATATCCGAAAAATTAAAAAGAAAATCCGGCCCCCCATATTTGGGCCTCAGGCCGTCGCCCGGCCTGACAAACCCTCTAAGCTAGGCCTGGTAATCTCTTTGTATAAAGAGATTCGGTTTTCACTTTTTCAACACACAGAAAATATTATTCACCGCTATGGTTTTTCTTTCTTTCTTTTTTTTTTTTTTTTTTGAATTCTTTGAACAGGCAACCAGAGGCGGTTGCTGTCCGTGTACCTCTCTTGCATCTCTCAAATTTCGAAATGGATGATTGGTCTGATCGCGTTGTAGACAGTTACGCGATCATGGTTTTGGTTCTTCCAGTGAATGGTGTAAGGAAATGGCGAGATCATGAACTAGAGCTTGTGGAAGTTGTTGCAGACCAGGTTGCTGTGGCGCTTTCTCATGCTGCGATTCTAGAAGAGTCTATGAGAGCGCGCGACCAGCTGATGGAGCAGAATGTTGCTTTGGAGTTGGCCCGACAAGAGGCAGAGATGGCGATCCATGCTCGAAATGACTTTCTTTGTGTTATGAATCATGAAATGAGAACACCTATGCATGCAGTCATTGCTTTGGCTTCTCTTCTTCTTGAAACTGAACTTACTCCGGAACAAAGAGCCATGGTTGAGACGATTCTCAGAAGTAGTAACCTTCTCGCAGCGCTTATAAACGATGTTCTTGATCTTTCTAGGTTAGAAGATGGTAGCCTGCATTTGGAAAATGAAGTCTTTGACCTTCATGGATTATTCAGTGAGGTATTGTCTGACCCTTTTCTTGAAATCTTTAGGTTCTTTATCGGTGATGGATTCAGAAACTTTTTTTACCGGGCAACAGTTCTTCGATCTTCATGTCTATCATGAGGATTTTATTAACCTATGCGGGTCAATCAACTCTAGCACCTAAAGTGTGTCGGTGAAACCATGATTTTCGTGTTGTTGCAGGTCATTAGATTAATAAACCCCATCGCGTGTGTGAAAAAGGTATCAATGACCTTGAACTGTGATATGCATTTACCTGCGTATGGGATTGGTGATGAAAAACGGCTTATGCAAACCATTTTGAATGTTGCTGGTAACGCGGTTAAGTTCACTAAGGAAGGTCACGTCTCAGTTGAGGCCTCCATTCTGAGTTCTGAGTTTGTAGAAGAGTGGCGAACGCCTGAATTCTTCCCCACGTTGGCTGACGGCGTATTTTACCTTATTGTACAGGTCAGCATACCCTGTGTTTGATAAAATCCAAACAATATTTAAAATAAGAAAAACATACAAAATCTTGTGCAGGTTAAGGATTCTGGTAGTGGCATCACACAGCAAGAGATTCCACACATTTTTTCGAAATTTTCGGTCTCTCAAAATGATTCCATCAGAAACAATGGTGCAGGCCTTGGACTTGCCATCTGCAAAAGGTATGACTTTTCTAAATGTGGTTTATTTTTTACTTTTTATACATTTTTTTCTTGAGAACCCGTTATCAGAAAACCAATACGATTAGGTAAAACACAGCATCTTGACTTGACCGCAACTATAGGACTCGAGTGCTTACCAATACCAATACCAATTCTATGCTCATATTTAGAGAAATATGATTTCAGGTTTGTGAATATGATGGGAGGTCATATATGGGTCGAGAGCGAAGGGTTAGGAAAGGGCACGACGGTTACTTTTGTTGTGAGGCTTGGACACTGCAATAGTCCAAATGACCAAACCCGTCATGGCAGTGGAGAGCTAATCACGCACAGATATACATCGAGTCAGGAGTACAAAGCCACTGCATCCTTCCCTCGTTACCATAAGGGACACTAGCACCTGCTGAGCGGCTGACGTGAAATGTTAGTTACAGAAAGAAAAGAAACCCAAAGAGCAAACAAGATTGCAGCTCATGGGTGGAATAATTGGATTTGTTTTAGATATTCATGTTTGATTCAATAAATTTTAATCAACTTATATAATACATAGGAGATGCTATTTTTAAATAAGAAAATATTACTTACTTTTATACACAATGTATTATAAATCAAACCAAATTATTTAAAGCCAAATCAATGGATAATCAAATCGGAACTCGCAAATAGTTTGGTTTTCTACAGCTTTTTAACACCTGAAATTTTTGGCTAGTCAGTTTTGGGTTAGAATCAAACGAAAATTTGTAGACCTATCCGTTACTATCTACCGGGAATGAAACACACAAGGGAAAGCTAGTGCAAAAGCTACAAGTAGTATAACCAACAGTAAACAAACAGATGAGTATCAACATAAGTTAAGTAAAACTGTTTTATAAAGAAGGACAATGACAAACAGGTCAAAAAGAAACTAAACTGCATGGCTAATTGAAACATCAACATATTCTTCATCACCCAACATACAGACCTCACTTCTTAGATTTCTTTGGTGCCCTGACAAGAATACAAACATAAGTATGTTAAACAACCATACATAAAGCCTCGGCAGGTAAAAGAATTAGCGTTAAAGTTACAGTCATCACTCACTGTGCTGCTGGAGCAGCAGCCGGGGCTGCTGCTGGTGCTTTCTCTTGTGGCCCCTGCAGAACATTTGACGAAACAAACATCAAGACAAAAACAAATGCAAATATTTACAATAACGGAAAAAACTTGAAAATCTTGAATTATATTATGAAAATTTATAATACCTGAGCAAAACGTTCCTCTCTTCGTGCCAACTTTCTTTCCCTGCTAGCCTTGTTTTTGGCTCTCTTGGCCTCAAACTGGTCAGACAGGGTCTTTTCGCGGGCCTTCTCAGCCTTTGACTTGTGAATGCTTTCCATGAGCACACGCTTATTCTTAAAGACATTACCCTTAACCTTCATGTACATGTCGTGATACATATGCTTGTCGATCTTCTTTGCCTCTCGGTACTTGCGAAGCAACCGCCTCAACACTCTCATTCTCCTCATCCACAATATCTTTGTTGGCAATCTTGCCTCCCTTGTACCCTTACGTTTACCTAAGGTTGATCAAACATAAACATCGCTATCTTAACAATGAATAAAACAAGATTCTTGTTTCATGAAATTTGAATTCTGATTATCTAAAAACGACAAAAGTAATACCATATCCAGAGTGACGCCCCTTTCTTTTAGCTTCCTTCATGCGACGAGCACGGGATCGTGAGTGGATCTTGGTAGGCTTCCTAATGATAAACCCATCCTTGACTAGCTTACGGATGTTCTGACCTGCGTGTAACATAAGCGCGTGTTTAAAAAATAGTTATGCATTCTTTTACCAAAACTTAAAATTCTAGACGTTAGCAAACCGATAAAACTATAACTTCTACTAGCACAGAAAGCTAAACATTAGCAAATTGATTAACCTTAACAGAAATTCATAAGCAATCAATTATATATTAGATAAAAAGATCCCTAAAAGCTGTGAATCCAATTAAACATATACCCAATTAACAAAAAAAAAAAAAAAAAAAACCTAATACAGGATGCTATGGCAGATAAATATTAAACAAGACTTACCTATAAGCAAGATTATTATTCTTTTTCCTATACACAACAAGCTAAACAATTACAGTATATAAAAATACCATAAACAACAGCTCATGATCTATAGTTCTATACTTTCTTCTCCATATTAATTATCATTTACAATCTAAAACAATCATATCAGTTATTAGTTACTTTAATCTAATAAAGCAAACCTACATAATTAAAATCAACAAACAGTAAAAAAAAGTCTTATTTACAACAAACCTAGAAGCAAATATATATCAATAACAATAAAAAATAAAAAAGATTAAAAAATATGAACATACGTGAATTGGCCATTGAAATCTCATTTCCTTCATTTGGATCTAGCCACACCTTGCCTCTGCCACACTTGAGGACACTGGCTGCAAGCCTCTTCTGTAGCTTCAATGACACCATCGTCTTCTTCTACCTCCTAACCCTAGACTGGTTATGGTGGCTCTGTGTGTGTAAAGATAAGCTTTTATATGGTTATGTTTTAAGTTAGGGTTTATTGTTATTGGTCTGGGCTTGTTTTTTTATGGGCTTATGAAACTAATAGAGGTGTTAGGCCCAATATAGTAACTTAATGTACCAATGGCCCATATTATTATTATTATTTTATTAAAATATAAGATAATAAGAGCACGTTATTAGCGTCGTGCTAACTTGTATTCCACTATCTTGCACCTCGAAAAGACATGGACACAATGTGTGTGTGTGTTTTTTTATAAACAATTTATTATAAAAATAATAAATTATAGATAGCATATGTATAAATAGGGTGACAAGGTAGAGTTTTATTACAACACACTCAACATTGTTGCTCATTTAGAGATCTTCTTTATCTATAAACACAAAGATGGAATTAAATGCCATGAGAGTTGCTTTGAGTGTTCTTTTAGTGTCGGCGTTTATGATGCTTGCTTCTGCTTCGACAGATGGTGGTTATGGAAAGTCACAGCTCGAGGGATATATGCCATCAAAACCCGCTACACCAAAAGAACCTAAAGGTTATGAAAAGCCTGATCCTAAGTTGCCTAAAAAGCCAGTGATGCCAAAGGAGGAACATGTGGTGTATGAGAAGACCAAACCTAAGATACCGACAAAACCTGATGTGCCCAAAAAGGAGCAAGGAGGGTATGAGAAGCCTAATCCAAAGTTGCCAACAAAGCCTGTGGTACCTAAACACGACCAAGAAAGTTACGAAAAAAACTATCCTAAGGTACCAGCGACCAAAAAGCCGTTGGTACCCATGGTGCCGGAGCACCCAAAGAATATAGCCGTTCAAGGTCTTATTTATTGTAAATATGGTTCTAAACTCCTCCCAATTCAAGGTAAGTTCTATGTGATACTAATTTATATTTTTATAAAATCATATAGTAAATATACGCAAGTCATTTAAGTATTACAAATTTACAGGAGCAACTGCAAGAGTGACTTGTTTGGCAGTGCATAAGAACGGATATGAATCCGCACCATTTTCTTTCTCGAGTTGTCCAGCAGACGAAAAGGGTTATTTCTTGGCCAAAATACCATCATCAACACTTGTGAAGGATGATCTGTGGGAGATCACAGAGTGCAAGGCTTTCCTTGAAAAATCGCCATGGACGAGCTGCAATGTTCCAGAAGATACCAATGGAGGAATTAAGGGTGCCCGTGTTACATTTTCTCGTCATCTCAATAGCAACGGATATTGTTTGTCATCCGTAGGCCCATTTATATATAATCCAGGACATGGGTCGCTACCCAAAGAAGGTTACTAGATAAATCCACCCCATCATCATCCAACAAAGCTAATATTTTTATTTTTTGTTTTGTATTTTACCATCGCAATTCATTGTGTGATCATTGATTTCTTCATTTTGTTGTTTGTTTTGTGGTGAGTTGATATTGACATCAACGGCAAATCAGCCCATATTTATTTGTCCAATATATCGTTAAAAAATGTCTTTTAGCCATGTTTGTGTTATAAAATTGTTGATAAACAATTATAAGGAAGATCAGTGATAGTGTCAATGCTATGTTAATATTGCTGTAAAGTGAATTATCCAAACAAAGCTGTTCATTAATCCAAGGTAAGTAAGATCATATCAGGTCAAGGTTTTACAATATCAAGATCAATATAACAAACACCATCGTTACTATCATTTCTATTTCATAATTATCATTTCATAAACAAGTAAACTGCAATTTGTTTTAAGCCGCGTCCAACATTTTTAAGACAAACTTTTTATCGAATTGGAATTCACGACGAAGACAATAAGAAAGGAAGAATTAGAAGATTGAAGCTAAGATCAGTAACCAGAAGATTGAAGAAAACATGTGCGAAAATCACACAACTTTAAGCGAAAATCACACAATTATAAACGAATATATATTGTATCACAACAATACAATGACGTCGTGGTAATTGAAATCTCAAAGCTGCAATACTTTGTGTATATATCTCCCTATTTTATCCTTCCAAATACATTTACACCTATACTACCCTCTTCTATATACACTCCCCCTTCCATCTACTACATTATTTCATTATCATTGTGCAACAAATGTATGTGTATAACTACAGACAACTGAGGAAAGAATTGTGTTTATTCTGAACCGACAAAACTTGTTACCCTGACTCTGTTCGCAATCAGGTAATTAACATTCGCGTATGTGTTGATTTTCGCCTAAACTAGGCCAACTACACCCTGTGGACCATCCTAACACACCAAGGACTATATCAACCCTTGAACATGCACTCACCTGGACACCAAAACACACACTTACAGTTTAAAGGAAAAAATCAGTTAACTAAAGGAGAGATAATTAATGTTCATGATACATCATACATACCAGATTGTCCAAGCTTGCTTCAACGTGAAAAAGAATTACAGCCATTCCTCTTCCTCTATCAACCTCAGCCTGTTCAATCATATAATTATAAATCAAATGTGTAACGTGTAATGAAAATAAAATAATAAACAAAATATAAAAGAAAAGAAACACATACAGCACATGAGCATATACTAATGCCTGCATCTGCCAATGCTAGGGTAATATCAGCCATCATGCCTGCACATCAGTTGGAATCAAAGGTTTATAAACATTCACATTGGAAAACATCAAAACAAGTACAAAAAGAAAAGTTTTTTTACCTTTTCGATCGATACATGCAATGCATAACCATTGGATGGAGTGTCCTTGAAGTTTGCTCCAGGATGAAACTTTTCCATCAAGCCAGCTTTCTAAACTCGGTAATACTTCCTTATACATAGGAACGTTTGCTTGCATCAATTTTCCAAACTCATTTCCATGTGAGTTGGTTTTTAAGCTCACATGCTGCATATGTTTGTTATGTTTTCCATTCACTTTACTGACTTTAATGCTACCATTTTTGAACCGAAAAAGATCTTCATCGACCATTTTTGAAGATGACATTTCCATAACATTCATTAAAATCTTTTCCCATGTATGTTGAGTCCCTTTAGAATAATCTAACACATCTTCAGCTTCACTATCATCTTCAGTATCCGCAATAAATTCATTCACTGAATCAGCGGTTATTTCAGATGCAGACAGTGCAGCTTGCTCCCTTAAAAACTAAACAGAATACCAATTAGCTTAACATTATACATTAAAGGATGGCAATATTAAAATAATTAAAACCATGGTAACTAACTTACTTTCATAATCTTGTGCCTGGCACTACGTGTTTTGGCATGTTGTAGCCATTGTTTGTGCCTCTGGAAAGCAGATTTGCTTGATAATCCCTGGTAATGGTGAGAATCACATTTTAGAAAAATCATTATGAAAGATAACTCTAGGTAGTTTTATCTAAAATTTATCAAAAAGAAGTACACTATAGGTCACTATCTCCACAACTTCAGCGTTTGCAAGCACGTGTAAAGGAGGAACAAGATTGCCATTGACCTGCAAATGATATAAATCAAGCAATTATTTAAACTTTCAAGAAAAAACATATTGAAACAGTAAAAAATCCATTAGACTTGCCTTTGCAGCCACCATCTTGTTTCCAATTTCTGTGTGTATCATATAGGCATAGTCAATGACAGTTGCTCCCTTGGGCAGATTTTTTATCTGTCACAGCAGTAATAAAATCAAACCAATAAGAAACCGAATTTATTAGAGAAGTTGAGAAAGGGGGAATTGTGTCACGAACTTAAATATGTTTACCTCTCCTCGTGGTGTAAATACAAAAACACGACTACCTAGAAGATCCTTAGTAACTGTATCTACAAATTCTCTTGAAGTCATGTTTCCAACAAACTCCTCTTGCCACTCTCTAATTGCATTCAACCAACCAATCTAACATAAAGGAGTTTATTTATTTAATGATCAATAAAAGAAAAAATTTATGTACATAGCCATCATAATAGGGGGTCATCATTTTGACTCGGTTATGTTTTATCAGGTCAAATGATTATAAAGAGACCAATATTAAACAGGACTAACCTTTAGAAGTCCTGCAAAATGTATTTATAATGGGTTAGTAATTGAAAAAATACAACTTTTTAATCAAATTTGACAGATTTATTATTCTTCAAAAATTTAGCATTCAAGACAAAAGTGTTTGTAGTCCAACTGACCCGTAAAAATAACCCATTTTAACCCAAACTCGTTTTGACCCATTACCCAACCCGTCTTACCCTGAGTGCCACATTTGCATTGTTAAGAATGGCTGGTTTTCCTCTCAAATTTCTATCTTCACAAGACACTGTATGTCTGATCAAGTCATTGACAAAAACTTTCCCACTATAATGAGCAGCAATGCCTCTATTTGCTATCAGGTTCATCTCTTCGGTTCTAATCTGTCAAACATAACATAACATTTTGCATGTAAAACTAGTAACACCATATACTGAAGAAATATTATAATAATATGAATGAAAAAAGAGCTATCCAAAAAAACCTACCTGAACTTCCAGCCTAAATGTACTCTCGTAAAGAAATGGAATTACAGTAGTATGAAGACTTTGATAACCATTAGGTTTTGGAGTTGCGATGTAGTCTTTCATCTGTGGAAAATGTAGTTAAGGGTATAATTGTAAACAGCAACAGGAGCGAAACATTAACTTTCAAATTGACAAAATGACTAAGATACCCACAGCTCGAGGTATGGGGGTCCAGAATCCATGAACCAGCCCAAGAACATGGTAGCATATCTGCGTGGAAAATAGATTAAAATATATGTAAGGGAAAACCATGTAGCATAACAATTTGTTTAGATTGCATAACCATGATTTGGTAAGTGTAAGCTACCTGTTGTGCATTACATAAAGGGGCAACACCAACACAAGGTTTGGGTTTAACAATAATGCGAAGCTGTAATCCAAATGTATAAAATCAGATTAAAAAAAAAGACAATTAGAAATTATTATATATTCTATGTGCACCACTTAAAAAACTTGATCAACTACCTGTGCAATTTGGTTAACTTCATTGATTGAACCTCCGGATTTGAGTACGGACTTATAGATGCTGCAAATAAAGGAACCCAAAACCAATAAAGAAATGATCATGTGATGAAAATGCTCAGGAAACCATTTTATGTATTTATTTAGGCACCTTACAATACTATATTAATATTACCTGTATGGTTCCTTACATACTGACTGGACCTCAGTTGTCAAAGCCATGAGGTTTAAGAACTGATCATCTTCTATCTTCTTGATCAATAATTTATTTGCCTAAATATGATAATAATAATAATAATAAAATAAGAAATAAAGTGTTGATTTTGCTGCCAGTCATACCCAAGTACTTAAAATTACAATTTTTTTTTATCTAGAAAAAAAATGCAGCACCTCTTCAATTTCTTTCTCGTGGTCTTTATAGAGTTCTGCTACCCGCCTCTTGATTTTACCATAATCTTGAGGGTTTGTGTACATAAAGGACAAATTTTCAAGCTCAGACTGCATGGAAAAAAATAAAAGATAACCATATAATAAGTTAAATATAAAGCAAAAAATAATTGAACGACTAAAGCAGTGCAGAAGTGGTAAGAATGCAAAAAACCTTAATTTGGTACATCCCCAGTAGCTTTGCTAGAGGAGCAAAAACTTGTAGGGTCTCCATTGCAATGCTGGACTGCACGCATATACAAGACTTTAAAATAATAACAACAAAACAGGATAATGAAAAATTCACAGCTAATTAATGTAATTTAGTCCACCTGCTTATGTACAGGCATATGTGAAAGAGTTCGCATGTTATGTAATCTGTCAGCTAACTTCACAATAATCACCCGGACCTGAGAAATATAATGTTCAGTAGCTGCTGATATTAATAATTGGGCGAATTGAATAAAAAGTAATGAAGTTTGGTCGGACTTCTATTTTGAATAACCAACTTCTAAATATTCTGAGGAAAAAAAACCTCAAAATCTCCGGTCTTTTATTTATTTTTAGTAATCTGCCGCTGTTACATAGTTAACTTAGAAAATTTCCCTAAATGATCTTTTTTCTTAAGTAGAGCCTTTTGTGAGTGCAAATGAAGGGTGTTACCTATAACAGAAATCAGACCAAAGTGTCCACTGCTTTCTTATAAATTTTACCCAAACAATTATAAAAATAAAGATATCACTTAGTAGATCACCTCCTCTGTCATAGCCAGAAACATTTGTCGAAGATCGTGAGCTTTCACGTCTTGTATAGAAGAGATTTCACTATTACACTTGAGCTTCCCAAGTTTAGACACCTAAATTACCGACTAAATTAAAGTATGATATATGCAATATGTTGAAAAAGAATCAAGTAAAAGTTTCAAAATTGACCACCTTCGTTTCTCCTTCAACAATGTGACGAACTGTGACACCAAATTCCTTCTCTATTCTTTCAAAAGTCACAACGTTCGTATCTTCAACCGTGTCATGTAATAAGCCAGCAGCTATTGACTCCCAATCTAATTCCTTTTTTAATGAATACTAGATGTCAATAACATTCAAAGCATTGTTTTAATTAAAAGATTTATATTTTCGTCAAACTCACTAATTCACCAAGAATTCGTGCGACTTCAACCGGATGAATGATAAAGGGTTCTCCACTGCGTCTTTTTTGCCCATCATGTGCCTCAAAGGCCAGCTACAAAAACCATTATCAAAATAAATTGCAAATAATAGCATCTGAGACCATTTACTTTATAGATAGAGAGAAGATAATCTGAAATGCATAAACACTACAAAGAACTTACTTTTAGAGCATCATGCACTACTTCTAGCTCATTAGATGTAAGGTATGCGATAGAAGGTTTAAGATCCTGAAGTAATAAAATAACCCATCAGTACAAATGAAACAATAAGTGACACTTATCTTGGGCAGTGCAATATGAGTTTAGCTTTTACAAACGATTAATGCATTATTATATACTTTTTGATCAAAGGCACCTCTAGCATGGCAACGATGTGACGTACCTCCCACAATATTTCCGGGGAAAGTTCATGTCCTGAAGAGGAAGGTGATGAACAAGCAACTACCCATTTTCTACAGCCAATATGAAGCAAGCTTGACCTCAAGAGTTTTCTTGGAGGAAAGAAGTCTGAAGTTTCAGAGGATAACCATAATCTCTTTCCAGAAACTTCACATCTCTGGCATAAATATCCAGTAGAGTGACGTATATCAGTACGAATTTGACGAAAAGATACCACTTCTATAAGATATAGAACTACTTATGGACGTCATATAACTTAGAAAGAACTGAACATCAACACAGGTGCCTCTTGTTAAGAAATTAATGGAGAAGAATGTGTAACATCCAAAACCACTAAGATGTCAATGAGTTGTTTGTTCATCAGGTTGTCCATGGACGTCATCAAATTGAAAAGACCTCCAGTACTTAATTGATGGATTGAAGTGCTACTGTGCTAGTATTTGATTTTAAGGAGAAAGATGTATATTGTGTTTTTGGACTGAAGTGGTTTATTGATACGTGCACTACTGACGTGTGCTAGCTGGGTCAACACCATCATGCACAATTTACGTTTCCATACCCACTTTGGCTGCTATTGTTTTTCCTATTTTAGTGTGTATCTATTTTCATGTTAAGTAGTGGATTAGTGATAAGAATTAGTGACTAAGTTATTTTCTTTTAAGCCTTTAAATAGGTGACTTATGTTATTGTTTTGTTTAGAAAAGGAAATGATCAGAAAAGTGTTCTAAAATTTGTCTATCTTCTCTATTTCTTTGGGAGATTAGCCATCTCGAATCGGCTTATATCATCTATTCTTGAAGCTATTTATTAGCAAATAGCTAGAAGCAAGCACCTTAAGTCTAAGTCTAGCTACTTGATAGAACAGAGGCCTTCCTAACACTTAATGTAAGAACCTCACTAATATCCTGATCACTGCAAGGCTTTCCGTCATATCAACATTCCAAAATTCAACAATAAATAGCAAAAACCAATAAACATTCCACATACTTAAATCCTATATACATTTTATCAATTTACATTATTTCAAATGAAAACAAGAGTAAGTACAGATCAAGTAAGTGTTACAACTTACATGAGCAGTAGTAGCCAGCAACCCTGTCAACGCCCTAGGCGCCTTCCACGCACACGAAACAACACTACAATCATACCTTCCACTTCCATCCCCTTTAGAAAACCTACATACACTCACACATTCCACTGGCACTGCACAATTCACACAAAACACCAATCAAACACTACCTAAAATCAAGTACCAGCAATTCCTAACCTGTTTAAAACACGATAACAAAACGTACACTATAATTTCATACTTTTTTAAATAATAATACTAACTAAAATTAAAATTAGGAGGCTACGCTGCATCATTTCTCCTAGTACATAAAACATACCGTTAAACACGATAAGACATGTTTTAACAGACCTATTAAAATTAACAAACTAAACAAAAGAAACAAAAACACATTGAAATAAGCACCTGACAACGACGTAGCAGAAGCCATAACTAACAGAAAGCATCGAAACCTAAGAAACGTCTCATTGATTCAATCGATGATGAAAGAAAGCTTAATCAGCCAAATTCAATCGTAAAACAGCAAAAGGATTAGCATTCAGTGGATGAAAGTAGGGTTTATGGTGTGGAAGAAATAATATTGTTATTATTAATATTAATATTAAGGAATGCAATGGAAGATGTGAAGAAGATGAAGATGTAATCTAGCACAGGATGATGGATAAATGTTAGCGAAACAAAGCCACACAATATTATTACTACTATTATTCTTATTATTGTTAAGCGAATATTTAAATTTTTGAAAAAGATAAAAAAAAAAAAAAAAAAAAAAAAAAAGTTTTGGTTTTTGGTAGTGATATTTTGTAGGTGAAATATTCGTGGGGTGGGTTAGTTGGTTCGTTTTGACGAGGGTTACGTGAAGATGACGGATATTCGGAATATATCATATTGAAAAGAGTTTTTTTTTTTTTTAAAGAAAAACTTCATTAAAAACCGAGCAAATCCAAAGAAGAGGATCGCTCAAACTCTACAACTTACAACATATACAATGGGTAATTAACCCAATCAAACCACACAATCCTATCACCATTCGTTCTAAATTTGAACCAAAGATAAGCCATAGATTTAACTAAAGCTACAACCTCAACAACCTTGGGAGCCGTATTTTGAAAAAACCACCTTGTTTCGCTCTTACCAAATCGCCCAACAAGTAGTCATAAGAATACCACGGATAATCTTCTTACCTTTGCTGCTATTAGTACCTCCATCATACCCTGTAAAGACGTCTTCAATCGATTTAAATGATGCTGAAGGCATTCTGCACCATTTCCATATATTCCTCCACACTTCCAAAGTGAAACCACATAATACGAACGTATGCTCACATGATTCTTCCTCCAAATCACATAGAGGACACTTCGTGGACTGCAAAGCAATTCGCCTTTTAACCAATTCCAATCTAGTAGGTAATCTCTCCTTTTCTAATCTCCAAGCAAAAACATTAACCTTGATCGGAACCTATTTGACCCATTGCATTTTCTGCACATACCTGGTTGTAGGCGGCTGCTGAAGAGACTTTTTTACAGCCAGCACCGAAAATGTTTTGCCATTATCCCAAAGCCATTTGTCTCCATCACTACTGAACTGGATCTTTGACATCACGTACCAAACGTCTTGAATTTCCGAAATGCCCTCAACAGAATTCGCAGCTAGATCCCAATCATCATTCACCACTATCTGATCCCCTACTTGCTTTAAACGGTCCTTCACAGTAACATTCTTATTGTTATCTCTAGAGAACAAAATAGGCCACCTTTCCGAAAGCGGTTTATCACCGAACCATATATCTTTCCAAAATAGAATTCGATTTCCATCCCCGAGATGACACGAAAAAAGCTCCTGTAATCTTCTACCATTAAAACGGCTCTTGTCCAAGGCATTAACTAAGGACTTCCACACTCCTGGCAAGCCATTTTTTACCGGTAAAAACATCCACTTGTTCCGCCCTCCATGAATGCTCACGATAACATTTCTCCACATACCCACTTTCTCGGCTTTGAATCTCCACGCCCACTTCACTATTAGAGCTAGATTAACCTCCGAGAGCTTGGAGATACCCAAACCCCCAAATCTCTTCGGTTTCGTGACTATTTCCCATGCTACCCAATGAATACCCTTCCCTTGTTTACTACCTGTCCATAAAAACTTTCGCATCATTTGTTCAATTTTTTCAATCACCAATTGAGGCGCTTTAAACAACGACAGATAGTAAACCAGAAGACTGGCGAGCACTGATTTTATCAATGTCAATCTCCCACCTATCGATAACAACTTAGCCTTCCAAGCTTGCAACCTGTTTTGGATAGTTTCAATAACCGGATCCCAATGGGAGACCCAATTCATGTTGGCCCCTACCTTAATACCGAGATATTGAAAAGGAAGGTCTCCAACTTTACATCCCATAATATCCGCCATACAAGTAACCTCTGATGCGTTATCCCCCAACCCGAAGAGAAGTGACTTGTGCACATTAACTTTCATACCTGAGCATAGTTTGAAAATCCGCAGCAACCTAGTTAGCTTTAAAACATTATTACTAGACCAAGTCCCCATAAGTAACGCATCGTCTGCATACAACATATGAGAGATGATAGGCCCATCTCCCGACACCAAAATACCCTCCATTTCTACCATTCGACACGCTTTAGAAATCATACACGCCAATACTTCCATAACCAACAAGAAGAGAAACGGAGACAACGGGTCACCTTGTCTAAGTCCCTTTTGACAATTGAACTCAAACGTGGGCGACCCGTTGACTAAAACCGCCGACCTCGCCGACTCTAGAATACCTTTCGTCCAAATACACCATTTCCGTGGAAACCCCATCTGCTCCATTATAGAAATAAGGAACCCCCAGTTCACGTTGTCGTAAGCTTTCTCGAAGTCCACCTTGAAAAGAAACGCCTTCAAATCCATTTTTTTAGCCCACCCAATTATTTCGTTAAGAACCAACGGACCGTCCAGAATAAACCTGTCTTTGAGAAAAGCCGATTGTGTATCCGAAATAATATCTCCCATAACCTTTTTAATTCTTCCAGCCAAAACCTTAGAGATAGTTTTATTCACTACCCCTATAAGATTTATCGGACGATAGTCTTTAAGACCTAAAGGGGTCTTAGTCTTCGCTACGAGGGTTATGGATAAACTGCATTCTTTTAATATCCTACCCGATTCATAAAACTCCTCAAACAACCCCACAAAATCAGCTTCAAGACAATCCCAAAAATGCTTTATAAAACTGAAATTGAACCCATCCAGTCCTGGCGCTTTATCAGAGCCACAATCAAACACCGCTTCTTTTATTTCTTCCTTAGTAAAAGGAGCGATCAACATCTCTCTATTTACCACCGAGACACGCTTCAATTCTGGACAAAAAATACTCGGCCTCATAGAAATTTCTTCTCGAAACAGATTTCTATATAACCGAAAGACCTCTCTTTTGACAAGAGAAGGCTGCGTAAACCACGACCCGTTAACCGATACTCCAAGAATGGAGTTAGCCGCTTTCCTTCCGTTTATACACCGGTGAAAATATGCTGAATTGTCATCCCCCATAGAAGCCCATTTAACCCGCGACTTCTGTTTCAAATCTTTATTCTTTAAGAAGTTCAAACTATCAACTTCTTTCTTGCTTTCCTCCCATACCCATAACTCCTCTTCCTCAAGGTCTTCGTCTTCCATCTTTTTTTCTAGTCTTGTAATGTCGCTCTTTTATACTTCCAAAGCCTCATCTTCTTTTAACTTGGTCTCTCTCCACCACTTCTTCAATCTATCCTTGGCAGCCTCTAACTTTTTGTATAAAGAAACCGAAGCCATATTGTCCCCTTGTATACTATTAAAAGCCTCTTTGACCACTTTATCACATCCTTCCCTATCTAACCATGAGTCAAACCACCTAAAAGGTTTTGGCCCAAAATTTGAAACTGCAAGGGCTAACAACAAGGGACAATCATCCGAACGCTCCCTAGGCAGCGCTCTTAAACAAACCCCATTCCATCTACTGAAAAAATCTTGACACACTAACATACGGTCAATCTTACTCAACTTAACCTCCTTACCGGTGCCTGTCATGTAAGTAAACCTGTACCCCTGCATAGAGTACTCATTGAGACAAGCTTCATCAATAAAAGTATTAAAATCCAGCGCCGCCCTTGGGTTGAACCTGGAATTGCTTCTTTCTTCCACCCATCTAACGGAGTTGAAATCCCCCATGAACAACCACATACCCAACGAACCTTGTTTTAAAGCAAGAAGACGAGACCACAGATCCCGTTTCTCCCTGACTTTTTGTGGAGCGTAAACATTTACAATGTTCACAAGAGTACCATCCTCCACAAGACTCCCCGTAACCACCACAAAATTCGAATCCGTCACATAATTCAACATTTTGAGTTTTCTCGGGTTCCAAACACTGATGATACCTCCCGATTTACCCCTAGCTCCAATAGTGGCAGAATCAAAATTCTTAATACCCCAAACCGCCGTCAAATCCAAATTGTCGCAATCCCCCATCATCGACTCTTGAATACCCAGAAAATCCACCTTATGTTTAACCACCAACCCTTTAACCCAACCGATTTTACCGACCGCCCCTAATCCCCTTACGTTAACGGATAAATAATTCATAACAGACCTGGTTGTAATCCTTCTCCTTTGATCGTATCCGATAGCAGTTGATCAAATCCATTAAGGTTGACTCCAAGTTTTTCCCCAAATACAATAGTAGCTTCCAGTTCAGTCGGCTTCTCCACCTCTCTATTATCATTAACTTCTTCTAACCGATTATCAATAAAAGGTGGACTCTTCTTCTGTTCACGTACTTCGCTTTCTTCCACCTGGTTATCTTGCAGCAGAGCATCAAAAGAGTTAGAAACCTGAATTGGATCTGTCCCTCTTGTTTTAACCACGTTTTGGTCTAGGCCCAATATAATTGGGTCCAGGTTAAACGGGTCTTCATCTGATTTGGCCTCCTTATGGGGCCTGTCGTTACTGCTCATATACGATCCACCAGAGTCCAGGCCCATCTCCTTTTTAAAAATCCTGCCTTTTTTTCTTTTATTATTTTTAACCGCCGAGCAGTTATGGACATCTTTGACCTCCTTTACTGTGTCATTTTGACCTTCCAAAACTTCATCCGGACACCTCTCATACAACTCATCATTTGAATTTGCATTAATGGCCTCATTAAAAATTCCCGGATCTTTGTCTGTTTCCAAAAAAACATTCACCGGAGAATTCGTAACATCCACCGGAGAGAAAACCTTGTCGTCGGAACCCTCCTCCTCCGCTTCCGATCCACTCCCTTTCTTGGATTCTTCCTCTTCAACGAAACTTGCCAACCATTCTTTGTGTTCCTCCTCAATCCATATTTTAAATGTTTTACCTCTCCACTTCAGAAAAATGGTATCGTGTATCCGATCACCCTGAGTAACGATCACCTCCACATAATGAAACGACATATCCTCATCCAAGACCTCTAGTTCCGGCTGTTTGACCACTAACCCATAGATACTACTGATGCTCCTTAACACATTATCATCCAAGACACACAAAGGAATCCCAGTCACCCTTAGCCATGCAATACGTTCAAAACTCATCTCTTGTCCTCCCCATATGAACACCGACGAGAAAAGCCCTGGTCTTCCTATCAACTCATCCTTGGCGATGATTGCGTGTTCCCCATACAAGAACATCACCATAATAACCAGCCCTCCCATGCATGTAATAGTTCCTTCTCCTAACCCCATCTCCTTCAGAATGAAATGACTTCTTCTTAACACTTCCAACGAAGCAACCCTTACCATAACAGATCTCCCATGCAAATTTTCAAATGCGTTGATATTATCATCAACTGAAATGGTTTTCTCTTTTGACACTCCCACAAAAGCCTCCTTGAAAGAAACCGTATTGGATGCATAACTCTTCATAGGATCACTCTTCTTTGGAGCACCTTCCTGAGAAGGATTAGCCGGTTCATACTTTGGCACGAAAGGTCTCCGATTGTTAACCTCCCCTTCTTCTAACACAAATCTCGCCACATTAACCTTCAGCTTGAAATCTCCCATCCGAATGGATGATAAGACTCTCTCCATCTCTTTGCAATCTTTAACATCAACCAGAGAAACAAACCCAAAACGTCTACCTTCCTTATCTCTCTTTCTAGCAATATAGATATCAAGGATTGTTCCAAAATTCCTTACCTCCTTTGCTAGATCGTCTCCGCTGCATCGATCCGGAAGATTCGATACATAAAACTTAGTTAACCTTGCTAAAACCTCCACCGGAATTGGTTTCCGGCGAGACCCCATTTCGAACTATGTTTTTAGTGTGAGTTTACCTTGTGAATCCATATTGAACGGTTTGAAGCAATATGTCAGTTCAGTTCAAAATTTAAAAAATTGTTTGAATAGTTTCTTGATTTTGACGAAATAGGCCCAAAAAAAGTCCATTTCGTTAACGGGGTTAACTCAACCTCGTTAAGTTAGAGGTAAAATTGTCCATCTTTCTTAAAATTATTGTCTTCTTCTCCATCTCACCAACACAGATTTAAGTGAGTCCCACCCCTTAACCCCACCACCACCCATGTCCACCTTTCACCATCACCACCCATCTCCACCTTCCACCACCAAAACTTATTCCTAAAAAACATTGGATTCATCGTGTTTTAACCTCGACAACCCCAAATCCCCTGTTCAATTTCCAGTCCAATCCCAATTTCACAAATGAAACTGAATCAATCAAACAATTTATAGTCCAATCCCACTCATCATCATCTCATCATCTTCAATCATGATCGTGACCACCATCTTCATCTATAATCACTACCGTCAACCGCCCAGTAACCCATTACCTTCATAATCAACCTTTACCAACCCTTACCTCTGTAATCACGGTCATCATCAGTCATCATCACCATCCGTTGACACTATTAACCACCGTTGTCCAACGTACACCACCCGACCCCACTACCAACAATCACCATCACCGGTCACCATCTTCATATTTAGGGAAAACAAAATAGGAAAAAGGAGAACCCGACTGTTACCTTGATCGGAACCCCTGACTTAACGAGGTTGAGTTAACCTCGTTAACGACATGGACTGCTTTGCCTATTTCGTCAAAATCAAGGGACTGTTTAAGCAATTTTTTTGAATTTAGGGCTAGACTAGCATATTGGCCCAAACCACAGGGACAGTTTTGGTAATTAACTCTATTGAAATGGTAACAAATAGGGATGAGCATATTGCCTCGAATACCGAACCGATACCGATCCCGTACTGTACTGTACCGAGGGTGTTCAATATCGGTATCGATACACACATTTAGGGGTTTTTAGTTTCGGTATTAACTGGTATCGGTACGGGATCGATATGGTATCGGTATTTTAATGTAAAATACCGATACCATGCTAGTACCGTACCGTATGTTTTTGGTATCTGTATTGGTATTGGGCTTTGGGAGTTTTTTATATCGGTATTATCAGGATCGGTATCAGTACTGTATTGATCCCGTCCCAAGCTCATCCCTAGTAACAAACCATCATATTCCATTTTCCCTCCCTCTTTCTTATCAATATCAACTCCATTCCCAACACTTAATGGTATTTGTATGTATTACCTTTTGTTTGGGCTTCTTGTTGGGGTATTGACTTATGAATTCATATAGATTTTGTTTGTTACCTTTTCAATGGTTTATTGGGCTTGATATAATTCAATCTTAAATTAGTTTGATAGGGCTGGTAAGCGGGCGTATATCCCCGCATGTAAATTTGAAACCTAGAATGTTATGGTATTCGAGTATGAGACATGATATGGGATTACTTTTAAAATATTTATGGGTGTGAAACGTGTATAGGATTAGGTAATACTAAAATGATTACATGAAATAGGTACATATGTTCACGCAAACCATACTCGTCTACATTTTCTTTTTCTTTGTATATGTATTATAGAAAAATATGGTAACATGGTGACTATTTGGGTTTTTATTATATATAATGTAAAATAGTAAGAAATGTAATTAAGAATCTCAATATGTAATTTAACAAACTAACGGGTGTATCCTGTTGGGTTTACTCGGGTTTGTTCGTAAGTTCGTTGGTCGCGGGTCATGGGTGATGGTTATGCTTCTTAGTTTTGGACCTTTGGTTGATGGATGCATAAGTATTCACGTGAGTTTGCATGGGTGATCACTAGAAGCATTTATCATTTATGTTTTATATATGGTTGACTTAATAGTTTAAGTAGGTGAGAATTGGTCTTTGGTTTGAGCAAGTTGTGTGGAAATATCCATTGGAGAAATGCAAGTGGGAAAACTGGGTCATCATATCTAACGGTTATTTAGGTAGAATAAGTCTTTTTTTTACTGTTTTGTTTGTCTATAGTCAAAGTGTACGTTAGTCTCTTTCTTATTTATGTATAGCTTTTCCATTGAATAATAATAATTTTTCACATTTATTTCCTCTGTGTTTATTTTTTTCTCATTCACAAGCAAGTGTGAGTCTGAGTGTGCGTTTGGGTTGGGGCCTGAACCAACATTTGGTATCAAAGCCTAGGGCTCGTGTTGAGGAAGCCTCCGCCACCGGCGGGTGTGTCGGTTGGTGGAGGGCAAGCGTGAAAGCTAGAAGGGTTCGGGAGGCTGTTTCAGGGTTGTTTTACCACAGTTGACGGCGAGTTCGGGTCAGGCGTTCGGGGTTAGACGACGGGGAGTACCGTTGTTTGTGCACGAGGTGACCGGGGTGAACAAAGGTGTCCGTTTGTGGTTGTTCGGGGCTGTTTCACAGCAGAATACGAAGGCAAGGTGGTTGTTCGTGTCATTCTTTATCACGGGGGTGAGATGACGGGGTGACAGGTGAACACCGGGGTGTCTCGTGGCTGTGTTAAGCTGATAAAATCCGGCAGAAAGTTATGGGTTTCACCAAAAGGAGAGGTTAACCAGGTTGCAGGAAAAACGAGCAGAAAAAATCTAGCAGGTAGCTGATTTAGTTCGTTTAGCAGGTGATGGAAAACGGTAGAAGCGGGTGGCTTTGTTTTCTTGATCGGTAGAAGAACGCTCTCACGGAAGTGTTGTGCGCAAAACGGGTTCCGTGTGGTGAAAAACAACAGTCGGTAGTAGTGGTGGTGCTAGTGGTTTATACGACTTTGGACGTGGTCGAGGTGGAGGCCGGGTGTCCGGGATAAGTCGAGTTGAAGGGTGACTTTGGGCGTGACCAAGGTGATGGTCGGGTGTCCGGGATAAGTCAAGATGGTTCGAAAGGTGATTCGGTTATGTAGTGAAGACGGTACGAACAAACACCGATTAAGGGGGTGATTGTTGGGTTTACTCGGGTTTGTTCGTAAGTTCGTTGGTCGCGGGTCATGGGTGATGGTTATGCTTCTTAGTTTTGGACCTTTGGTTGATGGATGCATAAGTATTCACGTGAGTTTGCATGGGTGATCACTAGAAGCATTTATCATTTATGTTTTATATATGGTTGACTTAATAGTTTAAGTAGGTGAGAATTGGTCTTTGGTTTGAGCAAGTTGTGTGGAAATATCCGTTGGAGAAATGCAGGTGGGAAAACTGGGTCATCATATCTAACGGTTATTTAGGTAGAATAAGTCTTTTTTTTACTGTTTTGTTTGTCTGTAGTCAAAGTGTACGTTAGTCTCTTTCTTATATATGTATAGCTTTTCCATTGAATAATAATAATTTTTCACATTTCTTTCCTCTGTGTTTATTTTTTCTCATTCACAAGCAAGTGTGAGTCTGAGTGTGCGTTTGGGTTGGGGCCTGAACCAACATATCCGATTTCAGAATTCAACACTTGAGCCAAGCTATTAGATGCAATATGTTGCCTTGTGTCGTGACTTTCTTCAAGTCGAGGTACATAGTGTGTGTCACGACTGAGAATAAGCAAGATGCGGCTAGGAACAAGAAAGATGCAGTTGGAGGAAGCTGACATGTGGTTAGAGTCGAGTCGAAGTTGGGATGTAGATGAAGGTGAGATGCGGTTGGAAGTTATTGAGCCAAAGCTTGCGAATCTAGTTTGTTTGACAAAGTTTTCGAGGCGGAGTCGAAGTTACATTAAGATAGAAGTTGGTTTATTGTTTATGTCCTAAGGTTTAAGTTTTTGTGTTGCTTTAAATTTCCTGTTTAGTAAGGGAAGTAGTATAAATACCCATGTTGGTTTCTAAGATTTATGTATCATTGTAATCAGTTATCTTGAAATTCTTATCAATGAAATAGTCTCACAAAGTTGTGCAACGATTTGTGTTTGGGGGTTGGGTTTCCTATGTCTCTAATTCGACACCTGATAGCTAACATGTAATGAGTAAATAACTGGGAATCTGATAGATATTGGACAATGTGTGGCACATGGTTTTACAAACGTGTATAAGACTTAGATTATTAATACTATTCTCATTGTCATCCCTACGTTTTATCTGTTTTTACTTGGAGAGATTGTTAACTTGATTGTTGGAGGATGGTTTATGATGTATTGTAAAATAAATCTAATTTCTATGTAAAGTTTGTATTATAATTGAGTCATTTTGTGTCGTTTTAGTTATGTTCTCGTTTTCTATTTATTAATTTATATTTTACAGGTATCCGGATGAAAAGGAAGTGGATTTGAGCTTAAACGAGTAACATCCAGCATCCGGACGAGTCATGAGAAACCGAGAGTCAAAGAATGAATAAATATGTGAAATAAGGCCCTTGGCGCTACACGACAAAGACCTAGGTGTAGCGCGGAGGTGCATAATGATCGCAAAATGACCATCTGGTCCCTAAAGTTGGAGATAATTACAATAAATGCCTTTGTCTGTCTATATTATTCTCGCGCTACACCTAGCTCCGGCACAATGCCCTACACGCGACACGAAGGGCCTATTGTCGAGGAAAAGTTTATTTTTGGCCCAATTTCGGTTTTATCATCACTTTGGACAAAAGAGAGCTGCCATGAGGTGACTTTGGAGAGGCATAAGCCAAGGATTGAAGATTCTAAGCTTCGGGAGCGAGTATTCGGGTGTTAATCATCTGGTTTCTTCGTTCCTTTGTTATCTTCACCTTGAACTATGATTGCTGAACTTTCAATTGTCTTTATTTTTGTTTTTAAGATGATGATTGGATAGAAAATTGTTACTACCTAGGTTTATGATGACTGCACATGTTTGAATAATTATTTCTTTTGATTTTTGAAACTTTGATTGTGGGTTAATTCTAAAGTCAAGACTATGTTATTTCAGATCTAATGTGTATGCATACTTAGTTTTGTACTATTAATGGTTATAAACTCCACTTGCATTTTTGTGAATATCTTTCATGTATGAATGCTTGTTAAGTCGCCTACTGTGTGTTTGCGATTAGTTTATGGTTAATTGTCGACATTGTCGATAAGGAGTGGTTGTTGTTGATTGAGTAGTTCTAAGTATTCTACCAATCTCAATAGTAGTGAGGCGCGAGATTGTCGGAGTGTCTTGGGTGTTAGATTGCTAGGGATAGAGGCTTTGTGAGAAGATCTTTCCAATTTCCCTATTATTCCTTGTATACTTAGTCTGATCATGATTTCAATAGTTACCTCTTGCACTTTAGTGTATTGTGACTTTCACGCTATGAGGTAGACTGCCTAACAGGTACTTTAAGATTAGGGTAGGAAAGCCTGTGAGGGAATCCTCTCAATCAGTGCTTTAATGGCTTTTAGGTAACCTTTAGGTTTCTCCTTTAGAAGGGTCGATGGTCCTCTAGTTTATCCTATGAGTTTAGTATTTTAAGATTCCGGTTCCACATCAGTTCCATAACCGTTAGAGTCTCGTGGGTTCGATATCCGGACTTACTTAGCTTTACTAGAGTCGACATGTTCACTTGCTTGTTAGTAGTTTAGTTTTAGAGAGTCTAGAGTTTAACTTAGTGTCTAGTTTTAGGTTTGATTTAGTTATTTTTTATTAAACTACTTTTAGCACATCAGTTTATCAAGGCTTTGGCATTTAATCCCCTTATAATGAGTGTGTTTACAACACGCTTAGAAGCATGAGGACTGGTCTAACTCAAACGCTAGCTAATCTCTTAATTAATGATTGGTATACCAATATTTTAATGTCACATGTGAGTCATAAAGAAGATGATCATTAGTCTTAGTTAACCAATTTTACCTTTGACAATATCCATCTAATTTAGTTTTTGGACGTGTTTATCCTTCGTGCCAACCAAATACCGAAGAATACGCCAAAGTACATGCGGTTAATAAAAGTAGAACCCAAAATCTCATATATTCAAGCTGCCAAGCATTGCAATTGTTTACATCTATCACTCACCAAGTTAAATAATATATTAGTTAATAAATTCTTCATAAAGCATTTAATTGTAGATACATTAAGCTAGGGCTATTTAAATTTCTCGACACTCATTCGACGTTCGCTTAAAGAATGATCAGAATTTGCTCGTTCGATTAAACTCGATTGAAAAAAGGCTCAATTTAGATCGGTTCGATTTGTACACAAACTAAGCACGAGCAAAAGTCTGCTCGGTTGGCTCGACTTATTTTTGAATAAAATGACTAGATACCCACATTAATATTGTATGACCCAATATCCAAATAGAGCTCATTTAAGTAATTAAAACTGCAGTCCAATCCCAATAGTCCATTGTCCAATACTCCAATTTCATTTTGAGTAATTGACTCAAAATGTCAAATATTGAAATGTGAAGTGTCGATCGACACTTAAGTCTCAACCGGCCATTTGATTCAAAAGTACAAAACCCTGATCAAAACTTTCCATCGGCCATCATTATTCGATTTCTCCATCACCACTCACCGGGGTTTTGCTTTAATCGATTCATTTGATTTCGAACTTCCAATAGAACAAGGGCCTGTTTCAATCGCTCGACGATTCATCTTCCCGCTTAGTTGATATCGATAGAACCAATTGAGTACTTTTCTTAATCCTTGTTGTTTGTTAAATTTATACTTATGTTCTAATTGGACGAAAACTGCACTTAACTCTAAAAACTAACCCCCCTCCCATCGTCACTTTCCTTTTTTTGTTCTATGATGCTCGCTCGATGTCCCTACACAAAAATGCTCAGATTGAAAAACGCTCATCTGACTTTGGCTCGGTTGAAAAACACTTGGTTTGGTTCAGTTTGTAAACGAATTGAGCACAATAAAAAAATTTAACTGATTCGATTTGGCTTGTGGACAACCCTACCTTAAGCATATAACCATGACTCTTATTGGTCTCTCCACTTGGACTCTCCACTTGGACAAAAAGCTAATTAGCTGAGCATATCAACAAACCATTCAATAACATTAATCATGACAACATGTTATTTTAATAATTATTTCCGTCATATATTATACTTTCATTATGTTGTGCGGTTTATGAAACCATTAGTTTATTATATTATAAAATCTTTAAATTGGAGTAACATGACTCAAAAGTCTCACGTGATCCATTATAAAGCACTATTACAATGGATACATGTTCAAATGATAGTTATCGCTCTTTATGGCAGCTTAGTGTTGGAATAATCTTGATCGGTTCAAGTCGGATCGTGGATTTGCATGTGCACCAGAAGATACGGGTCAACATGAGTTTTAGTTTGGACGGGTCAGAATAATTTGTCGAATTTTATGTGTCAGTTGGTGAAACAAAACGCACTTATGATTCACTCTCAAATAAATTGTGTCTGGATCTCAAAACTTAAGTGTGAACGTTTTGAAGAAATATTTAATAAGCATGGAAGAAGACCCTAATCAATGTGAAGACATATCAATAAAAGTTACTCAACTCAAGTGTACTTCTAAGACTGACCAGAGTTTTGACTATGTTTTGGCATAACAGATTTTAAGGCCTAAATTATATTTAATTTGAATTATGTTTTCTAGGTAACGTGGGTTTTAAGGTTTAAATTTGATTATTGTTTTTTCTATGTTTTTTAAATTATACTATGTATTAATTTAGAATGAGGTGAATAGTAACCTTCACAATATTATTTCATATTAAATATAAGTGATTTCACATTAAAACACAAATTGATATGTTGGAGTAGTGGTATGAGGTGCATTCCTCAAATAAGGGGTCATGGGTTCAAAACTAGGCTTAAGCACTTTATTTCATTTTTAGTTTCCATAGCATTTTTTAACATTAATATGATTCAAACATTATTTCATATTAAATATAAGTGACTTCACATTAAAATACAAATTGACATGGTGGTGTAGTTGTATGAGGTGCATTCCTCTAATGAGAGGTCATAGGTTCAAAACTTAGCTGAAGCAATTTACTTTATTTTTAGTTTTCATAGCATTTTTTAATATTAAGTATGATTGGTTTCATATAAAACCATAATTTGGGTTGGTGGTGTAGTGGTTTGAGGAGCACTTCCTTAATGCGAGATCACAGGTTCAAGGTTGGTAGATGGGCATTTTTTATTTGTTTTCCATGTTGTTGCATTGGTACCTTAATAAACCAAAACACTAATGACAGCGAACGCGCAGCAAAGCGCGCAGGAACCTCACTAGTTTCAATTATGTAAGATTTTTATTTTAATGCAATTTGAATTCTAATTAGATTTAATTGTTTAATTTAAAATAAATAAAAAAAACTTCTAAGGTAGTTTTCTTAGAGTGCCACCAATGTTTTAATATTTTCAGAGTACTTGAATGTGGAATTAACATGACACTATAGGATTAGCTGGGGCTATGGCACTTTGCGTAGAGTTCCTTTCTCCCTTAGGGTGGGCGGTGTGATCATCACAACCCATTTTATCACAGCCAATTACTATGTGCCACCTAATTTTTCACTTTTTATCACATCTAATACTAAACACATGGAGCGGTGTATACCATCACTAACATCACTAAATCATTTCCTACCAATTTAAAAAAAAAACTCAACCAATCACAACATTACACTTCATCCACAAATAAACCATCCACCTTACACACCGGTCAATATACATCATGCCCGCAACAATTATTGTCCATCACATTGAAGGCGGAGTAATGTATCCCAGCTATGTGTATCACGAACTACCCCATCTACCCTTATATACATTTCATGTTTTCTCCTAAAATCAATGGGTCGCGAAAACATTGCCACGGTTCCATGCACACCGAGTGGTCACACGACACCATGACACATGTCATCAACATGATAAACACTGGTTGACTGTTTGCTCTTTCTCTAGTTCCAACATAGACTCAATATCTTAAATTCTTTATCTACACACATATCAACGACATTATATATATATATATATATATATATATATATATATATATATATATCCACCCCAATAGCACACACTACACACACAATCACTTCCTCCTCTAGTTACTCATACGTTACTAATTAACAGGTTGCATCAATGGTGACCCCTAAGCTTACAAGAATAACAAGCATGCGTGAGCGTCTCGAAGAAACTCTATCCGTTCACCGCAACGACATCATCTCTCTCCTTTCCAGGTATCTTTCATTACGATTTTGATTTCATTTTGTTTTAACGTCCAACAAAGTTCGGCTACCCGTTACACTCATATTCAAAAGACAGCCTATGTCCGTGGTTGTAAAACTAACCGTTTGAAGACCCACCGTGCTAAAACCACAACCCTGTCTCGCACATGATATTTTGTCATGAACTCGATACTTTAACACTTCAACCGGTGTCCTTCTTAGTAAAAGTCATCCGCATAAGTCATCCGGATACCACACATGTTATTTTGTAGGCCTGTAAATGAACCGAACGTTCATAAACTTGTTCGACGGGAAGTTCGTTTATTTAATAAACGAGCAATCGTTTAGTTAAATGAACAAACACGAACAAACGTTGTATTCGTTCATTTATGTTCGTTTATTTATGTTCGGTTATGTTCGTTTAAGTTTTTTATTATTAATAACATAAGTATTTATATTTATATAAATATAAACATAAATTTGGCTTTAGCTACTTGTATAAATATAACAATTAGTAATTGAGTTTTTTAGTAATACCAAAGCGTTTACATTTATTGTGTTTGTTAATGTTCGTTTATGTTCGTTCATGAAACTGTTCGTTTAGGTTTTAAACGAACGAACATAAACGATCACGAACATGACAAATTTCTTAATGAACGAACGGGAACACAAAAATGTGTTCGATTATGTGTTCGTGTTCGGTTAAAGTTAAATAAACAAACACGAACTGCCTTTATTCGCGTTCGTTCGGTTCGTTTACAGGCCTAATATTTTGCCACGAACCATACTTCAACTTCCCTAGTAAAAGTCTATCCATATAAGTGATTGTTACGTACTTCCATTGCTATTTTCATATTCACGTGTGTGTTTTTAGGTATGTGGATCAAGGAAAGGGTATATTGCAGCCTCACCACCTGCTTGACGAGATAGAAAACTTTATAGGAGATGATCAAACTTTTCGACAAAAGATTGCTGATAGTCCTTTCGGGGAAATCCTCAAGTCTTCACAGGTCACGTAACCGGTTTTTCGATTGATGTGATTGAATTTCGTTATGTGTGTCTAATATTTCTCTGTTTGGTTACAGGAAGGAATAATTATTCCTCCATATGTAACGCTAGCTGTTCGTCCGAGGCCGGGTGTTTGGGAGTTTTTGCGTGTCAATGTCAACGAACTAAGCATAGAGGAATTGAGTGTTACTGAATACCTGATTTTCAAGGAGGAGCTTGTCAATGGCCAGTGAGTAGCTCTTCACCCTTGATCTGTGGACTAGCATGGCATCCGCATATCAAAACATGTCGCGTCAGCGTATTAAACTACCATAATTTTTCATATGTTAATATTTTTTAAAGCATGTTAACTTTTAAAACATATCGTTAACTTTTAAGCCAACTCTCTACGATAACTAAATGACCATAATTTTTTTGTATGTTAATATTTTTTTAGAAACTTTACACCGTAACAATGAAAATTTTATTCTCTTTAATTTGTTTTAAATTAAAAAAATAAAATTAACATGTTTTGTGATATCACTATCTATGTTCCCCACGCATTGTGCGGACACCGCTCTAGTATATATATGTATGCGTTTATATAGCGTGTTAGGGGCATGCCAGCAAATCGTTTGTTTTCCTTTGGACGCGAAAGCATATGCCTCATCCCAGATTTGGTATCCAATGGCGAATTGCAAAGGCAGACGCCACTATGGCTCCACTTGTCCATCAGTTTAGCAGTGTTGGAGCTGCTTTAACACCTGTAATTGTGTTGCAGGAGTACGAGCCCTTTTGTGTTGGAACTTGATCTGGAACCATTCAATGCTACATTTCCCCGGATGTCACGATCTTCATCCATCGGCAATGGAGTTCAGTTCCTCAACCGCCACCTCTCCTCCATCTTGTTCCGCAACAAAGATTGTATGGATCCGTTTCTGGATTTCCTCCGTGCTCATAAACATAAAGGCTACGTGAGTTTAATCATTTATTCCTTAATCCTTTGATTATGTTTGTATGATTCAGTGCCATCAGTTTTCAAGTACTTTGAGGATTTTGCAGCCGATGATGTTGAATGATCGGATACAAACAATGGCTAGACTCGAGTCTTCTTTAGCAAAGGCGGAGGATCATCTCTCCAAACTACCACCTGATACACCATACTCTGAATTTGAATATGTGTTAGTATATGATATAATATATATATCACTCAAATCCAAGATTAAAATTTTGAATGCGAAATGTAACGTTTTCTTGTCAATCATGGTGATGCAGAATGCAAGGAATGGGGTTTGAAAGAGGCTGGGGAGATAATTCTGAAAGAGTTCTCAGCATGATGCGGCTTCTCTCGGACATTCTTCAAGCACCTGATCCTTCAACTCTTGAAACTTTTCTTGGAAAGATACCGATGATCTTCAATGTGGTCGTGTTATCTATACATGGTTACTTTGGGCAGGCCAATGTTTTGGGTTTGCCGGACACCGGTGGACAGGTCAGGGGCATCATTCCATGTTTATTTTGATGTATGCTTGTGATATTGTGTCTGTTGCATGGTCAGCTTATTGACGATTATTGTTTGTGTTTAAAATGAAGGTTGTTTATATATTGGATCAAGTACGATCCTTGGAGAATGAAATGCTGCTTAAATTAAGGCTACAAGGACTGGACATCAAGCCTAAGATTCTCATTGTAAGTATTGTTTTGAGAGTCGATATGATACAATTGCATGTTGGTGTGTTCACGGTCCATTTTGGTCCGGTTTGGGGTATATTCTGTTAGAATTATATATTTAAATATAGTCGTTATCCTAAGTTAAAGTTAGTGATAGGCAACATACGACATAACCAACTGCCACTTAAGAGGGTGTGATGGTTCGGCGGTTTCTAATGGTTTATGAACACTCCTACTTGCCGGTTGGTCGTCTTTTCATAACTCCAATTTGTATTTTTATTGAAGGTCACTCGATTGATACCGAACGCCAAAGGTACTTCATGCAACCAACGATTGGAGAGGGTCTGTGGGACCGAATATACATATATATTACGTGTCCCTTTTAGGACCGAAAAAGGGATTCTTGGTAAATGGATATCAAGGTTTGATATATGGCCTTATTTGGAGGCGTTTACAACGGTAATTCAATTTAACAAATCCGATTCTAATAACTTTTAACTGTTAATAATCTAACATTTTCACAATAATTATCATGTTTGATTTGTTAACAGGATGCCGCAAGTGAAATTGCCGCTGAGTTGCATGGTGTTCCCGATCTTTTAATCGGAAACTACAGTGATGGGAATCTAGTTGCCTCTTTGCTATCTAACAAATTGGGCGTGACACAGGTAAGAAATTTAGAATTATGTTTTAAATCGACTTCGAGCAAAAACACAAAATATAAAATAGAATCACTTCTTAATGGAAAAACTGTCAACTTTCCGAATAAATAAAACCATTACATGATGATCTCAATAGGTAAAATCTCATTTTGGCTGTTATTCTCAAAAATTGAGAAATGAAAACCGACAACATAGAATTCGAATTGAATGACTAAATATACCTGTGAAATTTAAAAAAAAATCATGGATTTTAAAAGCACAATTAATCAAAGTATTCGTCATATGGTTTGTTACGTCATTTTTGTTCAAAAGTGATGTCCGTTTTTGACTTGGGCATTTTTCTTGCTTACAGTGCAACATTGCGCATGCGTTAGAGAAAACGAAGTATCCAGATTCTGACTTATATTGGAAGAAATATGAAGAAAAATACCACTTTTCATGTCAATTTACTGCCGACCTTCTAGCCATGAACAATGCAGATTTTATCATTACAAGCACATACCAAGAGATTGCGGGAACGTAAGTGGAATTCTAATGAATGATACTGAATACGATAGCTGACAATATATACATGATACAGCAGCTTACGTGTCTTTTATTTCTGGCAGGAAGAATACTGTTGGACAGTACGAAAATCATTCAGCGTTCACTCTTCCAGGCCTGTACAGGGTTGTTCATGGTATCGATGTCTTTGACCCTAAGTTCAACATTGTGTCTCCAGGGGCAGATATGACAATTTACTTTTCATATGCCGATAAAGAGAAACGGCTTACATCGCTACATCCCACGATCGAGAAGCTGTTGTTTGACCCCGAGCAAAACGATGTGCACATGTAAGTCATTTATTTCAGTGTTCAAATTGCATTCAAATTCAAATTGTTTTGAGCATGTTTTAATCTCTAAACTATCTATGTAGTGGTAATTTAACCGACTCATCCAAACCCATGATATTCTCGATGGCGAGGCTTGACCATGTGAAAAATATAACCGGTCTGGTTGAGTGTTATGCTAAAAATAACAAGTTGAGGGAACATGCAAATCTTGTGGTTGTTGCTGGTTATAACGATGTGAAGAAATCAAGTGATCGAGAAGAAATTGTAGAAATTGAGAAGATGCATAGCCTTATTAAGCAATACAAATTGGATGGCCAGATGAGATGGATATCAGCCCAAACGAACCGAGCTCGAAATGGGGAACTTTATCGGTATATTGCTGATAGCAGGGGCATTTTCGTCCAGGTAAATTTTATAACCCGCCTTTAACTTCTATTGATGAATTACTAATTCGCATTCATAATTGCATACCACTGAAAATATATCCATGGGAAAATGTTAGCCTGCTTTCTATGAAGCTTTTGGACTTACGGTTGTGGAGGCGATGACATGTGGCCTCCCGACATTTGCCACGTGTCATGGCGGTCCAGCTGAGATCATTGAAGAGGGTGTGTCGGGGTTCCATATTGACCCATATCATCCTGATAAGACCTCAGCTACAATAGCTGATTTTTTTCAAAAGTGCAAGGAGGAACCGGGTTACTGGGCTAAGATATCCGATGGTGGGCTTAAACGAATAAATGAAAGGTTAATATCTATCTTAATGACATTATTAGCGCTTCTTCGGTAGGAAACAAGATACTTGATGAATAAGAAAAGTTGTAATGTAATAGGTACACATGGAAGATCTACTCTGAACGCTTGATGACATTAGCCGGGGTATATAGCTTTTGGAAATATGTGTCGAAACTTGAGAGGCGTGAGACCCGACGATACCTTGAGATGTTCTACATTTTAAAGTTTCGTGCACTGGTAAGATTTTCAGCCTACGCGTTATTTTCCACTTTAGAGAAGTTTGAGAACTGTTGGCCTGATGGGTTAATTACCGGCTCACTTGACTCGAAGTGAGTTGGGCCTGATTAATTCAACAAGTTGGTTTGGTTAATTAAGGGTTACTTAATTACTTTATGCACAAGTTGGTGGATTAATTTGATGAAACTAAAACATAATTTTACCCTTTATTTTTATTTTTAAGGGAAAGTCACTTAGATGGTTGCTTTGCCCAACAAAATTTACCTAAATGCCTTATTTTTTAAATCCATGTTTTAAGAAAAACAAGCATTTGAGGTCACTTTCCACTTTCTAGCATAAATTATGGTCCTGAAGGAAGGAAGGGACCAACCAAATGACTCCGCGTGTCCATGTTTACACCGTGAAATGATTAAAAGTGTGGTTTTCACGAAAAGAAGGCTAAAAGGCGTGATTTACGTTTTTTTTAGCCACATGTAATATACTTTTTATTCTTTTTTTAGTTGCGGTATACCTTAGATTAAGATCGGATATATTTGTTTCTTTGTTTAGTCAAATCAGTTAGGTGATTTATTTGGCTAAAGTGGACATTTCTATGACTATCCCTAACTTTGAAAGTAACCTGTTCAAGTCAAGTAATATCTTTGCATTCCTATAGGTATTTCACTTTGATTTACGGTTTGGGTTGTTTCTACAGGTCAAGTCGGTTCCACTAGCTGTTGACGACGAGCCATAAGAATCGTCCATGGTTTTTAAATGTAATCCCATCGCAAATCGGTAACATCTTTCCAGTTGTCTAAATAACAAATGCCACGTGCCCGTTAGACACGTTTGACTCAAGTCCTATGTAATTTTTACTTTGTATCACAACAAGTCACGGAGTAACAAATGCAAATAATGTAAGCCTCTTTTCATAAATCATTTGGGGGTGATGTTCCCAAAAGTACTTGACCAGTTGACCGCGTCCACGACAGCGATTGACGGGGTACTGTGTTGACTAGCCAGTATGATATTTAGATCTTTGTTTAGGTCGGTTGTGTAATATTAGGCGGATGTAGATGTCTTTGGCTGCCTCCTTACAATCTTCAAACACGAATTAAACTAACAGCCAAAGACTTGGCAATCATATTTAACTACTTAAGATGACTTTGAAATTTGTGTACACCGACAAAAATTGAAGAATTTGTTAGATCATTAATAGATCTAATGAGACTTGACTTCTATTCTAGAATATTTTGTCGGAGACAATCATGGCCTGGTTGATAAAGTTTAACGCGCGTTCCGTTTTTTGTGGTGTCCATTTTAGAGGAAAATAAAATATACTGTATATGCAAGGGTTCATTTATGATTTATGTTGAATATTTCAAAGCGTTTATTTAATAGGTATTAGTTGCCCGCGCTTCGCCGCAGGTGCGGTTGTTGTGCGAAACGCGGCGGGAGCTCCTGTTGCGTTGAGGGTTTGGCGGACGTTAAAGATCGCGTGTCGCTGTGGGAGCTTCTGTTGCGTGGAGGGTTTTGTGGACATAAAAGATAATATCAAGTGACTGGTATTCTCGCATGGGCTTCACAAAAATACTCGCAGCTAAAAGCTACAAGTTTAGTGGCCAAAGTTTAAAATCCTAAAAGTTAAAAGTTTAGTGGTCAAAGTTTTGTGGTCAAATTAGAAGAAATTAAACTACATAAGTTAGTAACAAAGTTACTGATCAAAGTTTGGTGTCAAACAAATCCTTTTCGTCTTTGGTAAATTTACCAAGGGCTATAGTTGATATAATTACATGTGCCTTATAATGGAGACAAAATAGCAGTTGAATTGAAGTAGAGCAAATAACACGTGGCTTATAATGAAGACAAAATAGCAATTGAGTTGAAGTAGAGCAGCTTATGTTATGCTAGTGGCTTGACACTATTCAAGTGATTTAAAATTAATATAGATAGAATGCTAGGTTTGGAAATTCGATCCGTGCGTTATACGAGTTGAATAAAGATAAAGTTACAAAACTATCTAGAGTTGCAAAACGATATTTTGAAGTTTAAATTTCTTGCTTAAAAAAACACCGGATAAGATATGATTGAAATATTTACCTAGTATTATTTTACAATTTTTTTTGTGCATAGAGGTGTTTTACCTCATGCTTAGACTATCCGTTGTGGCAAGTGAGCTGCTGGCGTGAGAGGAGTTCACGAGCCACGTGGCTCGCGAACACGGCAACGGCTCTCGTGTGAGGGAGGTGGGGTGACCAAGCTCATGGCTGCTAGCTTGGGAGGGAGAGGAGAATGAGCCACTGGCTCTAGCGTGGGAGGGAGACGTGAGGGAGGTGGGCCACAATAGGGTCAGGTGAGTGAGCTGCTTCCTTTATCCGGTGCCACCTCAGCGTCCTATATATGAGAGGCTAACCTCGGGTGCTCACTTGAACCATAACGCACAGTCTTAAGGTGTTTAGTTAAAAAAAATGATCTTTTTTACTTCTAACAAAAAACTTTTCATCTTTTCAAATTAATCTCCCAACTCTTTTACTTTCAACTTTTTCGTGTTACGATATATACTAAATTTTGTGAGTTAACACGCCACAATGTGCATGTGTGTTTGAACGTTTTTACATTTCATTCTAAATTTTTCACGTTAACACGCCGCTACTTCTGTGCTGGTGGTCACTAGTGGTGGTGTGGCATTGGTGCTATTTGGCACAATTTTACTCCCCACTACAATGCGGGAGAGCTTTATAACATAATTAATAAGTTAACTAACTGATTATAATACTATAGCAAAATATGGGAGCCTCTTTACGCATAATTGTGCTTCGTAAAATATGTGATGTTATTTATCGCTTTTAGATTGCTCATAATTTTAGAATTGCATTGCTCGTAATTTCACATTCCTTCCAAGAAGGATATTGCAACCAGAGCTTATAATTTCACATTCGTTCCAATAATTGATGTTATTGCAAAAAGAACAATTAGGCAGCCACCTCTTCATCTTACATTGTTACCCTTAATACTTTAGAGGAAAGTAGTTACTCACTTACTCCTATGATTTGTGAAATACAAAGGTGGACATCAAATGCATTTAACTTCATTCCTTGACCATTTAAACACTGGATGAATAAACTTACAAATACTTAACAAGAACATTCATATGAAATTTAGCTCCTCCCACGTTAACTGAAACTGCCTTTATAAATTATAACCTTGGAAAAATATTAACCCAAAATCTTCCGTTATCCTTTTTCTATAGACGAATTTGGGTTTTGGCTTGGCTGGGGATTAAAACCTAATCAATCCTCCATGTGGACAACCATGGAAAACTAAGTGTTTTTGAAACATTTTAATTTTGTATAAATGTATATTTTTATAGAAGTATAAAATTATAAGAACATTGAATGATATACTAATGGGTTGGTCCGCACAATACAACGAGTGTCTCATGACTCGTTTGAAGAGAGTAAACTAACCCGACCTACTTTAAACACTGGTATTATTATCATTATTATTGTTATGTAAATATTTAAGAATTAGATACTTAAGTATATAATTATGGGAGAGGGTTACTGAGACCAAAATTAGAAGAGTAACTGAAGTTACGGTTAACAATTTAGTTTTATGCCATGTAGGTCAACTATGGAAGCGATTCACATTCTAAAAAGATTGACGGAAAAGTATAGGGAGAAGATTAAGAAGTATTATCTACATATATATGGTGTTCATTATTCTTAAGAAAGCATACGACAGTGTGCCATGAAGACTAATTTGGGATAATTTGGAAGGTCGAGGGGTCGCTGGGAAGTATGTTGACTTAGTTAGGGATATGTATGGTAGGACTGAAACTAGTGTTCGTGCATCTATAGGGGATACTGGTTATGGAGGTAGGACTTTACCAGGGTTTAGCGTTGAGTCCTTTTATTTTTTTTAGTTGTCCGACATGAGTGGTAAAAGTCGATCCAGGAGACATTCCATGGTGCATGCTTTTTGCAAATGGTATTGTGTTAGTTGGGGAGAATAAACAAAGCCTGAATGGGAGGTTTAAGGATTAATCGCTTAAAGACTAAGAGGGTGTTTGGGATTGATTTTTCAAAACAGATTATATGTTTTGGAAAAGCAGGGGTGGAGCTGCTTTTAAATTATTGCGTTTTGGTAGCCTAAAAATCTATTTCAAAATTCAACCCCTAACACTAAAGACTGATTATTTGCGTTTTTAAAACGCAATAATCTAAAAAATCCATTTCAAAACGCAATCCCAAACACCCCCGAATTACATGTACTGTGATTTTAGTGGTATAGGCGATGATGAGAACGCTCAGATCACCATTGACGGTAAAGCGGTTTCGCAGGTTACTAAGTTCAAGTATTTATGATCATTTGTACAATATGATGGGCAGATAGATAATGATGTAGTCCACCGCATCCATGCTGGTTGGTGTAGGTGGATAGCAGCCTCTGGGGTATTCTGCGACAGGAGGTCCCCACCTACATTAAATGGGGAATTTTATAAGGTTGTAGTTAGACCTGCTGTGTTATATGGGACAAATTGTTGGGATATCAAAAGAAAAAAACGCGTAAAACGATGGAAGCAAAAATGAGGATGTTGAGGTGGATGTGTGGGTACACAAGATTAGACCAGATTAGAAATGAGACTTTTAGGGATAAGTTAGGGGTGGATAGTATCTCGAGTAAGATAAAGAAAGGGGGATTGCGATGGTTTTGGCATGTGAAGAGGAGGCTGAAGACAACATCAGTTAGAATAGTGGAAACCTTCATTTGAGAGGGGAGGAGAAGTAGACACAGACGTAAATGACTTGGGATGAGAGGATTAGGTATGATTTGCTAGAGTTGTATCTTTCTGAGAACATGGTCTAGTATGGAAATTTATGGAGACGTTTAATTCAAGTGGATGACTTTTATGGGAGGGTAAGAATGTACATGAGTTGTTTTAGAGGTTTAGATTTCTTATATTTTTAGGTAGACTCTGCATATGAGTACCTACTTGTAGTTAAGTGTATATGTGCTTTTATGATATTATATTTTTCCGTGTTGTCACCATTTCTTTTGTTATTGATAGATTTATATTACTATTACCATTTGCTAGTTTGGTTTGTCTGCCTGATGTTCGTTTTGAACTGGGGATCTCTCTTTAAGCAACCTCTTTATCCACTAGGATATAAGTAAGGCCTGTCTACATCCCACCCTCCCTAGACCCTTTCAATAGCTCTGCTATTCATGGTCTCATGGAAAAAGTCGTTGGTAAAAGGTTAGAATTTTAAAAAAATA
Organism: Ambrosia x helenae; assembly: GCA_030844895.1. Lineage (NCBI taxonomy): Eukaryota > Viridiplantae > Streptophyta > Magnoliopsida > Asterales > Asteraceae > Ambrosia > Ambrosia x helenae. The sequence goes on from JAUTDX010000305.1 coordinate 103,659, forward strand.
ATTAAAAATTTATTTATCCAATTCTATATAAAATCAAACCCCTTTCACACCATTTTTCACAATTTTCTTCTACCCCATTTCAATATTTATAAAAAATGTCTACTTTAAAAAAAATGTATCCACACAACTGTAACTTTGACCCAAACAACCCCTACAACTAACTCGAAACCCCTAATCCTAGCTCGCCACAAAACCGTAGTGTACAAATTCCTGGTAATTCACCTGACTTTGCAGCATACGCACATCTTTTAAGTGGTATGTTTTATCCGCCGGGTCAATTTCCACTACAAAAATTCCTTCAATTTTCACATCTATAATCCTTCACCAACAACCTCCAACGGACCATACACCCGATTTCGTGCCGGAAACCCAATCGCAAGATGTTGGTGAACTGTCAGTTAAAAAGGTAAAAAAGAGAAGCCACAAGAAGAAAACCGAGGAGGAAGAAAAAGACGGTGACTGAGTGGTAATTAAATGGACATCCGAGAGAGAATTGGTTTTAACAAAATATTGAATTCTCTACCTCCAATGCTTATTGTTTCTTTAATTTGGAATAAAACTGAAGCAAAAAAGAACTAATATATATGTGTGTGTGTGTGTATATAGAGAGAGACGGGGGGGGGGGGGAAGTTGGCATCCTTATAACATCTTTAAGAGATGTTAACAGACCAATAGATGTTAGCGTACAGGATGAATTTGGTCGGCCAAGTAGATTAGAAACATTTTTGTTAATAATTGGTGTGGCATATATGGTTTTGTACTTTTGTTCATTAAAAATACACTTTTAATCTTTTTTTTACTATTTCCAAAGTAATTATCATCTACAAGTTTGTAATCCAAGACAATGATCGATTAGGCATTTTTTTGGTAATTGGAGTACGTTTTACTGGTGAAGATGAGTTGTTCACATAGATTGAATCATCATAAACAAAGACTGGACTTATATATATTTGAAATAATAATTTTCAGACCATGGAATATCTCCTACCAAAGCAGATCAATAAAAGACTACACCAACCTTAAATTTTCTATACAAATAGGCAATCCTTTAACAAATACCTAATGAACGACACGTATATCATATCATCAATCTATCTTAAAACGCCTAAAAATTAATCAACTAATAAAAGTTATAGAGCCTAATTTCACGTAATTATCATGATTAAATTGAAAACAAAAATGATTGCGTTAAATGATATAAAAAAAGGTGCTATGTTAGCTTGACTTTAACTTTAGGAAGACTTCAGTCACTATATTTTAAAGTTTTAAAACTCATACAAGTTTAGCTGAGATAAGATTATTCATTGTGGTAATATAAATTAATATATTTCATCGCTATTATATGAAATTTGTTCAAAAATATTGTTAATATTGTTATCCTGTGTGCTTATTTAGTTTGGGTGAGTTCCATTTTCATATAAAAGTTGATTATCTTCTAGGGGCATTTAGGGAAGAAAAGTGGTAAAATTTAGGAAATTGTAAAGAAACCCTTGGTATGCCATCTTAACTTTGGACAATTTGGACATATTTGCCCATGCCTCCTCCTTTATAATATAGTATAGAGATAGATAATCAACACAAAAACGAATTTTGGAATAAAATAAAGCGTCTTTTGCACGAAATGATGAAAAAAGACGTATATTGACAGAATGATAGTTTATCATCGAGGTGGCGTGAAATAAATGCCGACATATCAACGTTCAATGGTCACTACATGACAAGAGCGTTGACTATTTATCTATAAATAAAACGTAACCCTTTCAAATTTATGCATTGTTGGGAATTGGCGAAGTGGCGAATGTACCGCTTGTGAGCGATTCGTCTAGTAAACGGTTGAAAACAAGCTCTTCAATTTTTCAGATGCTCATATTGAGGTTTATTTTAACATAAGTGATGATGAAGAAGAGGAAGAAGCGATTCGCCCAATCAGTAGAGATACATACAAAAGGGGCGTCAAAATCATCTACTTTGGGTGCGGACTATAACGAGCATTTATCTGAGCGAATTGGTATGTTCAACAATATTCAACAACAAAAACTTGAGGAAAAAAGAAATCTTTTAAGCGATTTTGAAGAAAATTTAATATTAAAAAGGAAAGGGAAATGCAAAAAGAAAAACAAGATGATATCAAAATTCCTCGCTATGAATATTAATCACATTGTCGGTCACGAAAGACAAAGTTATGAGGACATTAAACAAAAACATCATGCAAAATATAATATGTGTTAGAATGTTTTTTTAATTAAGTTTTTTTATTTTCAGTATTTTTTTTTTAATTTCATGTAATGTTATTGTTTCATTAATATAAACTAGTATTTAACCCCCTAAGTTGCGGGCACGGGGTCGTAAAACTGTGCTAAGTAGTAAGCAAACGATGACCAAAATCAAGGGAAATCGTTAAACAAAAACGTAAATTTATATTGCGGTAAATGACAACCTAGTAAAGTACAAAAGGTGTAAACGGAAAATTAAAAAAAAAACAAGAGTGAAGTCCTATTTGAGTCCCTGTGGTTTGCTCATTTTAACTACTTGAGTCCAAAATCAAAACTTGTCTCAGTCTGAGTCCTTAAAGTTTTTAATCTTAACTTCTTGAGTTCAAAAGATAACTTCTGTTAGATTTTCTGAGTTAAATTTTGTGAAATGACTTAAATGCCTTTGGTTTATATTTTTGTTTCTTTATTTTTTTTATTCCACAACAGTTTTTTTAAAAGTGTGTTTTTATTATAACCATCATCATAGACTGCATCCAAATTATAATTCCTAAAACCACAAATCACAAACAAAAACACTCAAGAACACAGAACACGATTATGAACATAAATGAAGACTGTATCCATCAATTATGAAAGCTAATCGCAGATCAACAAACAGAATGAAACAAGCATATAGTTACGCACCACAACCACCGCCTTACACCCCCTAACCCCCACACATCCACTGGTGTGACGCCAAAAACCAAATACAACCACCACCACCGGGGTCGACAACCACTGCCGCCGCCCTTACCCCCCCCCCAATCCTTGACTCGTAGCTTCATCTACTCTAAGTCTACCTTCAAACACTATTACGAATTCGATTGGAATCTGATCTAGCGTAACCAGATCGGAGTCGGTGGAAATAGATATGAGACCTGCTACGTGTGAATATTCCACCAAACGGGTCTGGTTCCGACGGTCGTTGCTTCCGTTTACTTGATCTGCTCACAATCTTCTTCTCTGCTAGTTTTCTTTTGTTTTATGTTTAGGGGTTTTGGGGTGATATTGAGCACGGATCTGGTAGTATAGGCTCAATGGAAGTTTTTTGGGTCATGGCGAAGGGAACCGAAGTGGGAGAGATGAGATGGTGAGGAGAGGGAGGGTGGAGATGGAGGTGGAGGTGGTGGTGTTGCAGGTTGATAGATGAAGATGATGATGAATTGATGATGATGTTGTTGCTGCTGATGAAGATGATGGATAAATGAAGATGGTCGATGATGATGTTGTTGTTACTGCTGATGAAGATAGATGAAGATGGTCTACATATGTATATATCATATATGTATGTATTTTTTTTTAATTTTAATAGTAGGGGCAATTTGGTATTTTCACAAAATTTAACTGAGAAAATCTAACAGAGGTTATCTTTTGGACTCAATAACTTAAGATTAGAAACTTTTAGGACTCAGATCGAGACAAGTTTTGATTTTGGACTTAAGTAGTTAAAATGGGTAAACCACAGAGACTCAAATAGGACTTCACTCAAAAAACAATAACAAAGCACTAAAAGACAAACTATACTACATGATGAAATAGTGGGACGTTTAAAATTAAAATATAAATATTTTTTTTAAATCTGGTTGATTTGTTTTTTAAATAAATAAAAAAAGAGAGACAACACCGCCTCCTTCGTGTTATCACCACTTGCGTAACTTTGGGCCTTGGAGGGGAATTATCGCCCTACGCTGACGTGTTAACCACATGTAGCTCTATGGCCCTTTTAGCCCATGACCACACCATGCAGTCTTAGCCTGCTTATGTCGGATCTCTTTTACAACCTTAATACAGAGGACGGGGGGTGTATAATGCCAATAATGCCTTAAAATTATTCACGTATGCTTAGGCTCATGGCCCTTCGATCGCGCCCCTAAATGACGCCGGGGAAACAAAATAGACGATATTGATCAATTTTGGCTAAGGTGAAGGGCAACCCTACACCGTGTAGCCTTATAAATAAGATAATGTTACCATATTATATAATAACTTAAAAAGAATGGTCGGTGGAGACCATGTTTTTTAAGATTTGACCCTTCAACTTTCAAAAAATGATAAATTCACCTCTTAAACTTTCAATTTTACAATAACTAACTTTCTATCTTGACATAAATGACCCGTAGCTTTTAACTTGACATAGATGCCCTTTTTAACTTTCTAGCTTCTTTTTTACCCTCAAACTTTTGACATGTAACCATTATATCCCCAAACTTCTCAATAAATGATAGGGAATTTTTTCTGAAACCAGCCTGGTCAAATATAAAACGTTTTCATTCTTATTTTTACGTATGATATCGGTTGGTCCACGATTCTAACATAAATTTTGTTCGGAAATGAGTAGGATCAAATATAAAACGTTGTAATTCGACAGTAAAAATTCGGGTTACCTATGTGTTGTTATAAATTCATCTTTCTATGTAAACGATATAAATTCATGTTTGGAGCTAAGGTTTTTTCGGAAATGAGTCTGGTCAAATGTAATAAATTTTCATGCTTATTTTTACGTGCGATTTCGGTTGGTCTACGTCTCTGACATAAATTGTGTTCTGAAATGAGTTAGCTCAAATATAAAACGTTTTCATTCGACGGTGTAAATTCGTTTTACCTACGTTTCTGACATAAACTATGTTTGGAAACGAGTCGGCTAAAATATAAAACAGTTTTTTTGATGGTATAATTCGAGTTACATACGTCTTTGACTTAATATGTGTTCCGAAACGAGACGGCTAACGTGTTTTTGTATGGTTAACGCATCACATATCGTGAAACTGTTTAAAGCTCCGCCGCCGCAACGCGCGGCTTACGTCCATAATCTAGTAACAACCAAAAACTAAAATATAATATTTTAAGAATTGAAAACTAAGGTACCGAAAGATTCTTTGTGATTAGACTTGAGATGATTCTGGTCAATGATTGGAAAATGATTTATTTATTAAATTTTATATTTTGTTCAAAGCTAATATCAATATTATTTAGTGTGGACGTTTTAGTTAGGTCAAATAATAGATGTGTGAATAGAAATTAAAATTTAGCTCTGTGTATACATGACGATCCTAGATTTATAGGTATATACATCACAACATACAATACCATATAGGATTTAAGAAAGTCTCAACCTTTTAATTGTAAAATACATGACTTAATCATCAAAATGTCGTTTGAAGACAAGTAAAAAATAGTTACTTCTATCTCTATGGCTTGTGAAACATATAGAAAAATAAATACATGGTCGAGTCATTCAAAGGAAGCCATCTTAATTACAGTCAACTCATAACCGAGCTAAAAGCCGATTTACTGATAGCCTACTGGTTTGAACTATTAAACAATTGAACATTTCGGTTCTGTTATGTTGTAGTTCAAAACCTAATCGAACCTCCTCGTGAACTCCACTCCAGTAGCAAAAATCAACGTTTTGGAAATTGAGAGATTATTCACACTACGGTTTCACTGGTTGACTGATCTAAAAGATAATTGACATCATAATCGTTTTAGATTTTTTTAATAGAGAATTATACAAACTACAACTATGTTACATCATGTATTTTTTTTTAAATTAGATGGGATTTCGCGGTTTCTCAACGTAAGATATTTTTTATTTTATAATTAACCTATATATAATAAAATACTATCTAATTGAATGCGTACAAAAATATAATATATATAAACATAAATAGTAATAAAAAATATAATATACATGGGGTTTCGCGGTTGTCCTCTCGCCAGAAGGCGGTGATTGAATGCCTAAAGGGCCCCCATGCTCAGGATTTTTTGACCGTTATCCCGATTGAAGGTTTGGGTCAATGCATGTCTGCAGTAGAGTACAGGGCTATACTCAAGTACCGATTGATGATCCCTATGTACCCGGAAGATGAAACATGCCCCATCTGCCGTAAAACTTGCATGGATAAATACGGGGAGCATGCAATTCATTGCAAAGAGCTCCCTGGTTTCAAATATCGGCATGACTGGGTGAGGGACGTCTTGTGGGATATCCTGAGAAGAGCTGGGATCTCTGCAAAAAAGGAGGCTCTTGTTAACTTCCTCACAGACCCCACGGAAGGGAGATCCACCTTGCAACCCGCAGATCTGCTTGTCTTTGGTTGGGAGAGGGGGAAACATGCCTGTGTGGACCTCACCGGGGTATCTCCGCTGGTTGGGTTAAGGGAAACAGGGTTTGTAGCTGGGCAAGCATCAAGAAAGGCGGAATCAAAGAAAGTAGATAAACACGCTAAAGCTTGTGCAGATAACCAACATGTCTTTATCCCTCTGGCCTTCGACACCTTTGGCTCCCTGGCGCCAGAAGCTATTCGTTTCTTGACCAGGGTCCAACGGGTCGTCCACAACAATGTTTCATCCCCAGGGGGGCAAGGATTTGTCTTTAGTAGACTAGGGTTTGCAATTCAGAAAGGGTGGCGGCGCAGCTTGTTGCCCGTCTACCTTCTATTATGATGTAATTTTCGTATTTTGTTTTAAAGATTAATATGTTAAAAAAAAAATAACATTGAATAGTGATAAAAATTATTATTATATAAAATAAGAGAAAGTATAATATAGAAAGTTTCTTAACATAGGAAGTGTAGGATGTCACAATATGATGACACCTGTAAACCATAGTTAGGTTAAGAAACTCAATCACAGTTAATTAAAAGGGTAGTTTAGACTTTTCGTTCCCACCGTTTCGCCACCGTCATCTCCTCCCCTTTCGGTGACTCATCTGAAAGACACCGTATCGCCATTGTCATCTCCTCCCACTCCGCCCATCATCTCCAATCCCAACAAAATAATAATAATATACTCTCACTTCCATCGTTATATATAACCTCCATCATCCTCACCTGAAACCTCACATCTTATCTTAAAACCAACAAATTAACAATGGCAACCATCACTAAAAGATTACTCCTTAGCGACCTTGTATGCAACGATAATATCGACCTAGTCCCTTCAAACTACATTCGACCCATCACCCAACGTCCTAATCTCCAAATCGTTGTTCACGACTCCATCCCTCTCATTAATCTCGACCAATTATTCGGTCCCAACCGCGCTAGCATAATCGAATAAATTCGGTCTAGCCTGTCGTGAATATGGCTTTTTCCAAGTAAAAAACCATAGTGTACCCAAATCCACAATATCAAACATAATGCAAATCGCTAGAGACTTCTTTAACCTACCTGAACAAGAAAGACTCAAGAATTATTTCGTTGATCCCACTAAAGGTGCATTTAAACAAAACGCACTGAATCAAATATGCGTTTAAACAAAACGCACTCAATCAAACGTGCGTTTAAAAAACGCACCCCAATCACAAAAACGTGTGTTTGAAAGGAGGAATTGATGGAGATGCAGATGGTAGGTTTGTGGACGGCGGTTTGTGATGAAAGGCAGAGCGTTTTGAGGTTGACGACAATGTTTTGGGTGGAGAAGGTATGGGATTTGGATGGGCTTTATTTGGACGTGCGTTTATTTGAATGTTCCCATTCACAAAAAACGTGCATTTAAATTGGGTGTGCATGCGTTTAATTTTTTGTGTGTGCGTTTATAAATGAATGGACCAAAACAACTCATCATCTCTCACTTTCTCTTCAGTATCATGCTCTGATTTTTATAACAAAACTAAGCATGTTTCAGATGGTAGGTTTTCAAAATCAGCGCATTCAATTACGTTTATATATTTCATCTTCTTCATTTACGTTCAGTAACCATGCTCTGTTTCTGGAATGTTTCTCTATAATCGTTTTTTTTTTGTATTTGATTCTCTGTTCTTCATTTACGTTCAGTAATCGGTTTTTGTTTGGTGTATTTGATTGTCTGTTCTTCGGAAATGTATAAACGTTTAGTAACCGTTGGAAAAAAAAAGTTTCGATTTAGGGTCTGTTTAACAAAAAAAAGTTTCGATCGTTTTTTTTCCTAATCTACCCCTGGTTTGTTTAAGTAAAAAATAATTAAGTTTATTAATTACGAGCTTGCCACCGCCTAAATATAATGGTTGTGGATCCTTTCTACACTTTCTACGTTAATAAGCCTTTGTACGTTATCTCTCCCCTATAAAATAATAACAGTTAAGAAAGAAAATAACCAAACGATAAAGTCTTTCAAGTTTTTAATAAAATGAACATTTAAAGCAACCTAATATTTTTCTTCACGATGCTCCGGGTCCTGATGGATTTAATTTTAAATTCATTAGGCATTTCTGGCATTTATTCGAGAAGGACTTTGTGGATATTATGGACCACTATCATCAGACCGCTCGGTTTAGTCCCGGGGTTGGGTCTTCATTCATTACGTTGATTCCTAAGGTGAGTGATCCATCTAAACTGGGGGATTTTAGGCCGATTAGTCTTACGGGGGCATTATTAAAGTTGATTCTAAGGTTTTGGCGAACCGGTTGAAGTCGGTTTTGGGTCGAATAGTGCAGGAGACTCAGTCGGCTTTCTTATCAGGGAGGTATATTCTCGACGGTTCTCTGATGACCAACGAGGTGATTGCTTGGGCTAAGAAGAGAAACAGGAAAATATTCCTGTTCAAGATAGATTTTGATAAGGCTTACGACAATGTCAACTGGGACTTCTTGTTGTCGGTCATGTCTCAGATGGGTTCTCCTCCAGTTTGGTGTGAGTGGATTTGTGGTATTTTGGTTTCCTCTAGAGCTTTAGTGCTAGTGAATGGTTCTCCTACTTTCGAATTCGGGTGCCAAAAAGGGATCCGTCAGGGAGACCCGCTTTCACCTTTTCTATTTATCCTATTGATGGAGGCTTTCTTGGGTATGATGAATCAGGCCAGTGATATAAGGGCATTTCATGGCGTTAAGCTCCTTAATGATGGCCCGGTTTTGTCCCATTTGCTTTACGCGGATGATGCCATGCTTATGGGGGAGTGGTCTTCACATAACTTTACTAACATGAGACGCATCTTACGTATTTTCTATCTATGTTCCGGACTAAAGATTAATTTACACAAGTCGGTGCTTTACGGAGTGGGTGTGGAAGCCGATGAGGTAGTGAGTTTGGCCGAGTCCATGGGGTGTAAGCCGGGTATTTTACCATTCACGTATTTAAGTATCAAGGTTGGGGCGAATATGAATAGGGTGTCAAGTTGGGAGCCGGCGATGACGACGTTTAAATGGAGGTTATCCAAATGGAAAGCCAATACTCTTTCGATCGCCGGTCGGTTAACCTTAATAAAATCGGTCTTGGATAGTTTACCTACGTATTATTTCTCTTTATTCAAGGCCCCAAAGAAGGTGGTTGATGTTCTAGAGGGTTTGATGCGGAGGTTTCTATGGGGTGGTTCGGACGAAGTGAGGAAGATGAGTTGGGTTTCTTGGGAGGTTGTTACTAAAAGCATTAAAGACGGTGGGTTGGGGATTGCGTCTCTTGAAACTAATAATAATGCCTTGTTAATTAAGTGGCTTTAGAGGTTTTTGAATGAGCCTAACTCGATGTGGAGAAGGGTTGTGGTGTTCATTCACGGGTCGGCGAGGTGTTGGGGTATTGCTCCCGTCAATAGTGCAATCACGGGTGTGTGGAAGAATTGTGTCTCGTTTTGGAACAAGCACAAGGTGGATGGGATCGGTTTAAACGGCGTTTTACGTGGTAGTCTTGGTAATGGGCGTCAATCGAGGTTTTGGTTGGGTACGTGGTTGGGTAATCAACCATTAAAGGTCGTGTACCCTTGGCTCTATAGTCTCGAAAAATCCAAAGGGGTGGTGATCGCTGACAGGTTGAAGCGTATTGGAACTTCTTGTGTGTTGGTTTGGGATTGGAACCGGGCTCCTTCTTCCACAGTGGAGCTCTCGGACAAGCAGAGGTTAGAAGACCAGCTTCAATCGGTCACTTTGTTGGATAGAGATGATACTTGGGTCTGGTCACATGGTTCGAACGTCGTTTTTCATATTGCCTCGGTTAAAAAATGGCTGCGTGGCCCAGTTTCTAGTAACGCAGAAGTTGGTTTCAAGTGGAGTTCTTGGGTCCCTAACAAATGCAACATCTTCATGTGGCGCACTTTCTTGGATCGTCTTCCGACCAAGACGGCTCTTGTCCGAAGACATATTAATATTGATGATCTTTCGTGTGTGTGGTGCGAGGATGCTGAAGAAAATATAGAGCATGTTCTGACAGGTTGCGCCATTGCTTCGGGGGTGTGGAACTCTCTAGCTAGTTGGTGTAATATTCCTAGACCGTTCGTCTTTCATGTCAATGATTTGGTGGAGCTTCACGAGCACAGCGGGGTGACGGGTATTAAGAAGAAGGTCCTCCATGGGATTATTATCATAGCTTGTTGGAGATTGTGGAGAGCTAGGAATGACAAGGTTTTCGATAGTAAGGCACTCATTGTGACGGAGTTGGTTGCGGACATAAAGTCCTTGGGTTTTCTTTAGTATAAACATAGATTTAAAACGGGGGTAGTGGATTGGAGTAGATGGTGTTTGTTTGATGTAACGTAATTTGAACTTTTGTTTTGGTTTTCGGCTTCTATCTCCGCCTTGATGATAGTTGTCAGTTTTGGTTGGTTTTATTGAAGTTCACTTTTCAAAAAAAAGTGCTGGCGTCATTGCTCATTACCCTCTTAAGATCCGACAAACATATTCCGATTCAACCCTACTCAATTTCCTAGTTCAACCATAATTGGCTGATTCAATCTTAGGTTGTTCAATAAATGCATACGGTGAAAGATCCGATTTTTTATTCAACCAACCGCTAAGTCCTAATATGATCCATGAAAAAAAAAACTTAGATTATTTTCTTATAATTAATAGGAGATTATAGTAATCTATACATATAATAAACCAAAGTCATTTTAATGACATGGCACTCAAAGATGCATTCTCCTTCTTGAGTGTGCCATGTGTCATCCCATGTGCATTGAGATATTTTAGGAAAAAAATAATTTAAAAACAAAATTAGATTTTTAGGAAAAAAATAATTTAAAAACAAAATTAGATTTTTCTCTCTTATGTTTCATCCCATAATTTTTAAACGTTAATATCTTTTATATACGGGATTTTTCAAAGAAAAAAATTACACCAAATTAACGAGCGTTTTATTATCTTTCCAACGAGTACCATAGTGCTATATAAAAAACGGAGAAAAAAAACGACTATTTTTTGTTGGGTTTTGTTCAAACAGGAAAAAAAACACAAAGTGTTCAGGTAAATCATTAACCATGTATAGGCAAGTCACTAATTATGTTCAAATTAGTAAATATGAATTCTATTTTCAATATGCGTTAGCATTGGAGTTATACATTGTTTTAGGTTAGATATTAATATTAGAGTTATACATTGTTTAAGGTTAGGCGTTAACATTGGAGATATATTTTTAATTGTTTTAGGTTAGCTGCTACCCGAAGCTTTTATGCATATAACTGTAAATCGCATCATTCTATTTCATATGTAAAATTAATATGTCATATTAGATTTTTCAACCCGGGACGTTCCCGGGGTATAATCTAGTGAATATAATAAAGAGAAAGTGTAGGATACTCAAATTAACAAAAAAAGAGTTTCAACTCATTTATTAGGTGAGTTGATTTGATGTATATTTTATCCGTAACACGTTGAAGGATTGAATCTTTTAAAAATAGCTAAAACATAAACAAATCAAATAGATTATGAAAAATAACAAACCGTGTAGAAAGTACAAATCGGGCTGGCAATGGGTAACCTGTTAAGACACGATAAGACCTGTTTGACAGAAAAGTACACTATTTGATTTTTTGACTTTTTTTTAACACTTAGAATTAAGAGGCAAAAATCTTTCATTTCCCTTTTTTGGTACATAAAACATAAAACTGCGTTATAAACATGAGATATAAATGAGTTAAATGAGTCGTGTTCATGTTTAGAACTTGATTTGTTCGCGCGCATCAGAGACGTGTTAACCTGTTAGGGACACGCTGTACAAACGTGTAAAATTTGTTAGATTAATTTTTTTAATAAACTTATATTATTATTAAAATAATACAAATTTTATAATCCTTTTAAATATTATAAATCGTTTGTTTTTAACCGGAACCTTTACACCCTGTTAATTATTTTATTGTGTGATTCACTCAAGAAAGAAACGTGAATACATCAATGTCGTTGATATTAACATCCATAATTGTTATTCGTCTAAGTTTACATTCATTGTAGTATTTCGAATAATATTTTAAATTGTTTAAAACCGAAACATGAAATGAGAATCAAAGTTACCAAAACAAGAAATAAATAAGAAGTTTAGTTTGAAAGAAGATTTCACATTTTTGTGGTAAACAAGACCTACTTTTGTGTAGATGCTTGACACATCAATTTGCCAACTTTGGTGGTCATGACTAAAAAATAAATGTTCCATTTTTTTATGTTGCGTATTTAATTAGATCTCATGTGTCCATGCATGGTTACACTTTTGATTAAATGTAGATAATAATATCATATTTTTGCTAAATAGTTATTCTATTAAAAATAAAACAAATGGTAATTCAATTAGAGAAGATAAAGTTGGGACCAAAATAGTTGAAAGGATTTTATTATCAAATAGGTTATAAATTTATATATTACACAGGTTGAAACATTGACATATTAAAATGGTTAGTATGAAACTTTAGAAATTATAAAATGATATTTTGAGATAAAATATATTTAAAAATAAGAGATAATTTACAAATTGATGAAATAAAAATAAACGGAAAAAAAAATCCTCTGGTCCACGGAATTATGACAGGTGACACAACTAGATACTTAGAGGGTGTTTGGGATTGCATTTTGAATCTGATTTTTAGATTATCGCGTTTTGAAAACGCAGATAATCAGTTTTTAATGTTTGGAATTGCGTTTTGAAAACATAGATAATCAATTTTTTAAGCTACCAAAACGCAATAATCAATAAGCAGTTCCATCCTTGCTTTTTCAAAACGCATAATCTATTTTGAATAATCAAATCCCAAACACCCTATTATTTGTTAGGTGTAGATGGTTTCGGGTCCCTTAAATTGGAAGAAAATTAATAAAAAGTATTATTTATTGGGTATATTTACATGTTGGTATTTATAATAGAGAAACTTCTGGCAATAAATTAGAAAAGACAAATAGACAATCATTATTCAGTTTGATCCTGTAAATAGCTAAAAGTGTTTTTAGATGTATAAACCTGATACGTTTTATACTTTAAAATTTTCACATTTTAATAAAAGAACTCACATACGTAAAAGAAAATCATATTGTATACTATAAATATGAGGAGACAAATAAATAAAGGGTGAGTCAAATAAGTCGAATTCTGTCAACATAAAACAAAATTGTATACACTTTTTGTCGATGAAAGCATCGTAGCCCCATGACTTTTTAATGTGGAGGTTACGTGTTCGAGTCTCCCTGGAGCAAAATCGCTCTTGGTTGAGTTAGTGGTTTTATCACAATGAGCCTTTTGACGGTGGATTTCCTCTGGAATGATGGGTCACCAACACCATTTGTGATCACAAACGTGGGTGACCTTTTTGTCATTGGATTTACCTAGGTAAAAAGTTATATATAAAGTTCTATAGTATTTACAAACAAAATTGAGGGTGTAAGATAAATATAAAAATCAAAGACATGAAAATAATTTAAATTCTTGACAATAATGCCAATTATTATTCTTATGCCCCATAATTCACTTTTCCATTATTCTTATACACTTTAAGATTTTCTGCATTTAATGATTTCATAAAATAAGATTCTTGGATATTTCAATCATTTCTACGGCTCTACCATCTTTATCATAGAATAAAAGCTAATACAGACATAGATTAAACTTTTCGATTTTTTACTTAACTTATAAACTGAATTTTAACTAAGATTTCCATCTAGGATAACTGAGGGATCTGTCCTCACCTTTATTTTGTATGACTAATTAAATCCTAATTCAGTAAACTTAAGCACAATCTATACATATAATAAACCAAAGCCATTTTAATGACATGGCACTCAAAGAGGCATTCTCCTCCTTGAATGTGCCATGTGTCATCCCATGTGGCATTGAGATATTTTAGGAAAAAAATATTTAAAAATAAAATTGGATTTTTCTCTCTTATGTTTCCTCCCATAACTTTTAAACGTTAATATCTTTTGTATAAGTGATTTTTTTAAAGAAAAAAATTACACCAAATTAACGAGCGTTTTATTATCTTTCCAACGAGTACCATAGTGCTATATATAAAAAACGGAGAAAAAAAACGACTATTTTTTGTGGGGTTTTGTTCAGAGTTATACATTGTTTTAGGTTAGATACTAATATTAGATCTATACATTGTATAAGGTTAGGCGTTAACATTGGAGATACATTTTTAATTGTTTTAGGTTAGGTGTTACCCGAAGTTTTTCTCGCATGTAACTGTAAAGCGAATCATTCTATTTATGTCATATTAGATTTATCAACCCCGGGACGTTCCCGGGGTATAATCTAGTTATGAATAATCTAAGAGTTATATTAAACTATATACTTATAGATAACATAATATTATAAGAATAGAAAACATAGGTTTAGTAAGATTCTTTATGATTAGACTTAGAGATGATATTGATGAATAATTGAAAAATGGATTATTTATAAACAACATAATAGCAAAACAGAACCTAAGCACTAAAAATCAAACAACAACCATTTGTCTCAATCCAGTGGCAACGACTTAGACCTACTCTTGAGTTTTGATTCATAGGAAACTTAAACGCCTTGATGTCCTCCCTTGAGAAAACCTCTGTTTCTGCCGCGCCACAAGCACCAACAAGCATAATTGTGAACCAGTAGTAAGTCTTGCACCGAGAACGCGTTGATGGGATCCATTTTGCACCATGAACTAATCATGCTAACAAAAAAAATGGAGGCTATATAACAATCAGTGAACAGGTGTTCCATTTTCATCAACCGTCTCACAACGAGGTCCTGGTTAAAGTCTTAGCATTGTATTAAGGTCTCGCTTAAAAGAAAATTTATTAAATTTACATGTTGATCAAAGTTAACATTGATATTGTAATTATTTAGTGTGGACCTTTTAGAAAGGTCTATTTATATATTGTTTTGACAAACAAAAAGGGTAACCTAACGCATCTTGACTTCCAAATTAACAAACAAAAAGGGTAGACCGGCTAAAGTCTTAGCCGTGGGTGAGGGATTGAGATTTGAGTGGCGTAGAAAATATAGGGACAAACTCACTCAACCATTGACTTTTTCTAACCCAACATTTGGCTGTTTTCAAGAACTTACGCCGCATCTCTCTTGATTTTAATTTTTAACTCTTATAGGGTTCAATCAATTACCAAATACCTCACTCTATAACCATATTTTATAAAATTATATAGGTTTATTTTGCTTATAAGTTAGATACAACTAATATTAAGCCCCCTCGTTATAGGGGACGTAAAACCGTGCCAAGTAATACCATTGCACACCAATGTTAACGACGAGCAACACCAAAGAAACTCGTATTAAAAAAAGCAAAAAAAAAAAAAAAAGAAAAAAAAAAACAAAATCGAACAAAAAGTAGACATAAAAATGTTGAACCAATCAAGCAAAACGTTGTTAGAGAGCTTATATTTAGATCGAAGACGAAATCGACAACATGAACCGGACTTGTTTTTGACACAATTCCCTTAAACAGATTCTCCGTCTGTTTTTCAGGGTACACCGGTTTGAACAGTGATGGTGCACTGCCAGACTATCCCACTTGCCTGAAAAATAATCGAAAGTTGGTTACTGATGCTTTTGCGAGTATGGAGTATGCGAGAATTTTTGTGTGTCTATATTTGCACAAAGAACGCTTGTTGTTCTTATAGAATTTGAAATGATGATCATAACAATGATCTTCGTTAATCTCGATTAATGCTGCTGATTAAATTGGGTTTATTGCTGTAATAATATTAGATTAATTGCAACATAATACCAGGTATAAAAAAGACTTGAAACCGAAGGAAGGCTCTAGAAGCCTCTTCCGGTCACAACAAAATATTAAAACAAGTTGCAAAAACCATGTCACACAGACTCGGATTTTTGGAGTTGCATTCGTGTCCGCAGGTCATGCGAACGTCGCGTTGGTTCGGGAATTTTTCTTGAACCAGAACCCATTTTTTACACCCCCTTGTGCGCGCAAGTAGGTGCTCAAGTATAATGTAACTTAATATTTTGTTCCTTCAAAATTGGTTTCCAGTTATAAACCCATCCAACTTTTCTTCTCCAACCAATGTGGGACAAGATAAACTCACATTCACACACAAACACCAACAAACCCCCACATGAATGGGAGTTATTCTCATAAAAAACCTCATTCCGATTAAATTTCAACAGTTGAGTTTTGCATACGATTGGTAAGTGTGACCCTTTGAACCTTCGCTCGTAAAACACACTTAGTCCAACGACTTTGAGTAGACATCGATGTCTTTGAACTCATTTACCATTTGTGTAGATGACATTACGCTTCACACAAGACTCGCCCTGACAACGTCAAGTTCTCATAGTTATGTCTGTTATGGTCATGGACACGTGCCTGGTTTTGCGAGAGCTTTTAACTATTGTGCCCCAACAATGCCCTTCGAAGCGACCCCACTTGTCTCTCACATAGGTGATTCACTAGGAATGGTTACCTCAGTCGAATCATTAAAAGCCATAGGCTTAGCCTCAAAACTTGTCACTTTTAGGAATGGACTAGGAAGCTTGCCAAATTCCTATGGCAAACTCCCCTTTTCAAGGCACGGGGTTTGTTACAACTCTTCCACCACAGTGACCTTACTTGTTCATACAATTAGGTTGTCCTATTGAACTCAGATCTTGGGGTCTCCAGTCAACTGAGTTAGGTTTCCTTCACATGAATTTAATTTTTCAAGGGCTTTAGTCGCATTCCCATGGACGACTTCTTAACTAACTCTCTGCTTAAGTCTTTTTGTTAGCGGATCCGCGATCTTATCCTTTGACTTCACATAGTCAATAGTGATAACTTCTGTAGAGATTAGTTGGCGTATCATATTATGCTTACGTCTTATCTGCCTGTTC
The DNA here is from genome assembly GCA_030844895.1 of Ambrosia x helenae. NCBI lineage: Eukaryota > Viridiplantae > Streptophyta > Magnoliopsida > Asterales > Asteraceae > Ambrosia > Ambrosia x helenae. Next base: position 120,907 of record JAUTDX010000305.1, read on the forward strand.
TTACTGGTACACATTGTGATACGAGGTCTGTCAATTGCCGATTGGCTATCACAGTGTATGCATTAGGCCGATGTCGGCTTCGGCCACCTAGGTATATCCTTAACAAATTGACGTAGCCATTCTGCCTATTCATCATCTTCATCTAAAGCGATGAATTTTGATTCCATCGTGGATCTTGCAATAACTGTTTGCTAAGATAATTTCCACGTTATCGCAACACTTCCAAGTGTGAACACATACCCACTCGTTGCCTTGGAAGCATTCGTGTTAAATATCCAATTCGCATCATAGTAACCTTCAACAACTGGTGGATATCTCTTATATTGCAGCTCGTAGTGTCGTATGTATCTTAAGTACCGAAGCACCAGTGTCATGCAATTCCAATGAATTGAACTTGTGTGGCTCGTGTATTTACTTAACTTGCTAGTAAGTCTGGTTTGGTACAACTCATAAGATACATCAAGCTGCCAATAATTCTTAAGTACTCTAGTTGGCTAACAGGCTCACCTCGATTCTTAGCTAAATGTTGACTTGTGTGAATGGGAGTTCTAGCCACATTAGAGTCATTTTCATTTAACTTCTCAAGAATTTCGTATACATAATGGGTCTTACTTATAACAAGTCCATTCTGGGTTTGTGTGACTTTTACTCCCAAAATCACACCCGTTCATCCTATATCTTTCATGTTAAACCTTCCATTTTCATATGCAAGCTACCCCCACATTTAAATGTTATTGGGTAACTTCCAAATGGGATGATGAAAGTTTCCCCCTTTCGTATGAAGTTTGAGAAAACTTCTCAAATACAGTTTTTTACATCACTACGGGTTGTTTCTTAATTGGCTCTTCCCCCCACATTGCTTGCACTTTGATTAAGTTTGAGTAATATCACTCATGATGACATTAGACACTCGTGATAAGATAGTGACTATCTATATCTTTGTGTTATTGAGGTCATCCTATTATATTACTCAACTCAGATTTCTCACATGAGATGTTTTTGAGTTATATGAGTTCTCCTCATATTAAGCTAAATAGAATCATAATCAATGAGCTATATATTCGGTCCTTTCAACTAATCCTTTTTAATGAATTATACATTTGTTTTTACAAAATTTATTCTCATGTCGTCACGTATGTTTGAATTTTCGAAGTTAATTTATTCTCCATGGAGCATCTAAATTAACAAGTATTAGTCTAACATGCTTGAGACTAAAAATACTTAGCATGTGAACAGAAGATGCCTCATTCTATTTTTCACAGCCTTAAGAGATAACGCACTATCTCTTCCTAAGATTCACGTCTTAGTTTAGAGTTTAGACACAATAATGAGATTTTGTTTACCATTCCAAAACCTTGGTTTTAAGAATGTTTCAAAACCATAGTTAATTTCATCCATTAGGATCAAAACTTTTTTGCCTTTAATCTCCTAGGCTTCACCATTGACTCTTTAGGACTTAAACATAAGTTTTAATTATTGGTGGTGAAATCATCAAGATGGTACTAACTTGTATTTACCATGTGACATCCTCAGCATACTAAAGGCTGAATAGGATTCAGGATGTAACTGTATATTATTTTATGTACGTCCTGAGGATGGACTAAAGAATTATCTTAATATTATGTAAATGCAGGTATACTTAAACAACATCAAGGGTCATGACAATGCCCCAACGGCTCTATTGACCTATTATAAGTCAAAGGAGAAGAAAATAACGTATGGCTCAAGTCCTTGATAAAGAAGAGGTCTAAGTGTAACCGTCCAAGATTAAATATAGACGAATATCTCGGAAGGAAGTTATGTAAAGGCTGGAACTCATTCAAAAGAGAGAGACGTTGAGCTTAAACAGTAAAGGCATAGCTGATTTTTAGGGATATCTTGTTTAATGTTAATACTATAAATAGGGATGTGATGAACGAACTTAGCACACTTCGAAGCACTTGAACTCATACTTTCCATAAGCTCTCACACACAACACTGAATTGTATTCATAGTAATTCGTTCATCCTATTTCCAAAGTTGTAAACTGATTTCTTTATTGATATTAACAAACAAAGGCAGGGGCTTAGACTCCTCCCGAGGTTTTGTGCCGCTTATCATCACTGATCAAGGGTTTTCCTCATACATCGAGTGTTCTTCTCTTGTTGCAGTTCATTTATATTCATTCTTTATATTTTTGCCTTAGACAATTACATCCTTAGGATATAAATGTCCATCCTTACCATTTCCTTTGTCATCCTGAACATTGTTGTCATTAAGCATTTCTTTGATATCCTAAACGAGTCATCCTTAAGATATAACTGAGTTTTAAACATCATAACCACTTTTAGCACTCTACCTCACATTTTCTAATTTGGAATACAAAATTGTTTTTACTTGATAATTTTTTACCAAAACATTAATACAAGTCACTTTGATGAACATATTCATCATCAACAAGATGAACCGTATAAAATCACTATATTGTGAGATAGAGTTAATTAGATTGACACTCAACGATATGACATTCTAAACGACATGACATTCACATATCCCAAAATATTGTACAAATCCTCCACGTAGTTCAACTTACATTGATGGTTTGTAGAGACTCTACACATCCATCACCATTGTAAGCCTTTAATAATAAATCTCCTAAAATTTATCAAAAGCTTATGAGTAATAACATATATTTCTTTCATATGTTATAGTCATCGAAAATACATTTGTGCATTTCTATGTTGATGCTCTCAACATTAGATGACATGTCTCATTTTCGTGTATTTAATCTCAATACACTTGCCACATTGGTCAAAATTCTTTCATAACGTGGTTATACATTTGATGTATGATTTATGACTAATTACATAAGTCATAATCACAACTCGCTCGTTGTGTTTATGCACATCGCTTCTTACATATATATCCTTATTAAATTCGTCGTATAAGAGTCGTCCAAATATTATAATAATAATAAAAAATATCGTCTTACATTTCCTTTTATATATCGATTATTATATTTTTTTTAATCCACTTGCTCATCTAAAATAATATAAACGATAGTACAAAAATATATATAATATATTATAAATATATTTAAACGGATTCATATAATAATAAATACATCAAATGTCAAAGAATGTTATTACATTCAACACTTTATCATCCAACCAAGATAATCGCAACTATATCATCTTGTGACATTATTTGAGGTACTCCCTCAATAAGACAAATTGGCCAAACAACAGAGTTGTTTATAATTAACTACCCGCAAGTAGTTGAATAAGAATATATATGACCGTAATAGCATCGGGTTGTTTTCCACTAAATAGTCTCTCAAGACTATTATATGGTTCAAAACATGATATTTCTCATAAAAGCATGGAATCAATTGCAAAGACATATTTTATTCGTCAAAACATTTCTCGTTTTTGCAAATATTTTAAACTTAAACTGTATATATTTATGCTTTGATTACGAATCATAACTATAAACTTGAAATAAGTTTTATTATTTAAAACTCATCTAACTCGCTCGTTAGACAATAAAGTGATTACAAATCATCTTAATTAGCTTATCAAAGTTAAACGATTTTAACCCGCTCGTTAGAACTAAACAATTATAAATCTTTATAGTACCAGTATTTGAAGGTAAATTCGGTAAAATACCGGTAGTTCTGAAAATACCGACCCCCAAAACGGAAAAAAAGTGGGTACCAAAACTCTTCCAATATGAAAAATCCGGTAAAATACCAGTACCGATTCAGAAAATGCAAAAAAATGAGTACTGAGAATCTTTTGGTACGAAAAATTCGGTACCGGTTAGACTTTATATGTATATATAAAATATGATTTTTTTTTTTTCATTAAATTAAGATGTTGTAATTGCACTTGCTCCTAACTACGACCGCCTGACTGAATTTGGGCTTACCAAACTCCAATCTTAGTTGGCTTTTCCCCTAAATATATGTTATTCAAATAATGAAGTGTCAAACTTCTGACATGAGCCTTGACCTCCTAACTTCAAATTCCAATTCTAATAGAAATATAAACGGTATTATAACACTTTATAAAACAAGAAAGCCAAATAATTGCCACCCATTCTTATCTACAGTTGACCGCCGGTGTATATTCTAAAACCTGCCCCATTTTAAATAAAACTAAAATAATTATGTATTTTAAATAACAATGCATTTTCAATTTCTCAATTCGACAACCATAGTAATGGTTTTGCAATTGGGATACATAAGTTTCTTAGCACACCGTTTTCACATCACACCATTTACTGAGAAAATTATCAAAATAATTATTTGCTAATACATTTATAAATCACTAAACATGTTACACTATATTATACCCTTATAGTAAAGCTCATAAACATACACACATATTTCATGTATCGAGTTTATGTTCACTATGGTCATGCGTAAACAATGATTTCGTGAATTTGTAAACTAAACTCACTATTAAGAAAATATAACGTCGACATGTAAAGACATGCAAAAATAAAGTGGACAGACCAAAAAAAGTATATACTCGACAACATTTCAACTTATAATGCCACAGGAAGTGGCATCCAAGTAGAGTACATGGATTGCCAACCCTGACAGGGCATACCGTCCCTCGTAATCAGGGATTAAATTTTCACTGAAAGTCGATGAATTTTCATTGATGATAAGGGTATTGAGTAAGGAGGAAAAGTTGGTTAGTTTTGCTTTAGGAAATTCCGGGGAAAATTGAGACGGCACCATGCATTTCAAGGAGGAAAAATGAGAAAAAAGTTGATATGACGCTGATGTAATATACGGTAAAACTTAAGATGACTTCCTTCTTTTTAAGAAAAAAAAAACTAGTAAAAGATGATTAGTTTGTATATTCAAAGATATTTATGATGTTATGAACACCAAATAGATACGTATATTATTTTACCCTCTCTTAGGATGATGCTACAAGTATTCATTTAAGTGATTTGGTCTTACAAAATAGTCATAAAAATTGAACCAAACTTAGGCATCAAAACATGTAGGTATTTTAGAATAATTTAAACACATGAACAAATATTATTTAAAAAATGTACAAGTTGCATCCTAGCGACCAAACAAACATGTAACGCGCTTTCAAGCTAGCCTTCCCATGCAACAACGATTGACTTTACTCCTTTTTCATACCAATCTCATTATTTCACGTACTATAAATAAGTCCATCAATCCATCCTTTATACAACACACTCCCATCATTCATTTCAATTCAATTCCTCATAAACATACATTAATAATATTATTATTATTCATGCATGCAATAACTTCACATATGACTATTTCCATTAACATTACCAAAACCACCCTCCTCCTCCTCACCATCCTCCCCCTCCTCCTAACCACCACCTTCTCCGCCGCCGCGCCGCCCTCGTCCGCCGCCACTATCTGCCAATACACTCCTTACCCATCCTTTTGCCGATCCACAATCCCCATCAACAACTCCACAGCCAATGTCCATGACTACGGACGCTTCTCCGTCCGTAAATCCATATCCGCGGCGAATAAATTCGCCGCGCTAATCAATAAATACCTCAGTCGCTCATCCTCTCTAACCACCGGCGCGATACGCGCCCTTCAAGACTGCCAATATCTAGCCGGGGTTAACCTCGACTTCCTACAAAACACTTTCCAAACCGTAGACAAAACACAAACCGCACTTTCAACCATGAAATCCGAAGACATACAAACAATGCTTAGTGCTATATTAACCAACACACAAACATGCATCGACGGTATTCAAGCGACCGCGTCGTCTTGGACCTCGAAAAACGGCGTATTAGCGCCACTCGCTAACGATAACAAGCTCTACAGCGTGTCATTATCGCTATTTAACCGCGGATGGGGTGTTAATAAAAACAAAAGGGTCCGTTCTTCAAGCCCGCATAAAAAACATGCGGGCTTTAAAAACGGACGGTTGCCATTAAAAATGTCCGAACGGACTAAGGCGATTTTCGAGACCGCGGGAAGGAGGAACCTTCTTCAGATGGATGATGGTGGTGATCAGGTGATTATTAGTGATATTGTGGTGGTTAGTCAAGATGGGTCTGGGAATTTTAGTACTATTATGGATGCTATTAATATTGCACCTAATAAGTCACAAGCAGATGATGGATATTTTTTGATTTATGTAACTGCTGGTGTTTATGAGGAGTATGTTAATATACCGAAGAATAAGTATTATTTGATGATTATTGGAGATGGGATTAATCAGACTGTTATTACTGGAAATCGCAATGTGGTTGATGGATGGACTACTTTCAATTCTGCTACATTCAGTAAGTACTAAGTTGTTAATTAAGTTTTTTATCTTTTAGTCTGATAATTTTGTGGATAAGCAGAGTCACTGCTAAAAATTGCGACGTAAATTTGTCGAAAATATGTTGAAAACGGTGTTTAGTGACACTTTTATGACAAATAAATTGTTTTTTTTAACATCAATTCATACATTTTCTACAAAATATACACTACACAAAATTTAAAACTCTCAATCTTTTAATTATGGATTACAACACTTACCTCAAGTTCGAAAAACTATTTAAAGAAGTTTTTTTTTAAAGAAATTTGTAGGTATTTAGCTATCCTTACCTGTTTTTTCGCTAAACCGTGTGAAAAAGATCTTTAGTGACAATTTTGCGACAAAATGGTTACATGGAAAATACTTCCGTGATTTTTTTAACAAAAAATATGTAGCTAAGTACGAAGTATTTTTATTTAGAAATGCGTGGAAACACTCTTTAGCGACACTTTTCCAACAAAAACTGATTTTTTTTAAAAATATCTAGAAACTTTTTTCCCAAAATAAAATGTGTAATTACGACCGACCTTTTTTTTCTATGTATTTTTTTTTTTGAGTTGACCGTTTCAACTTTTCCTTTTTTTACACCAAAAGTTTGACTTTTTCAACATTCGCAGTCGTGACGGCACCCAACTTCGTAGCGGTCAACATAACGATTCGTAACACCGCGGGTGCAATCAAGCACCAAGCGGTCGCGTTACGAAACGGAGCCGATTTATCAACATTCTACAGCTGCAGCTTCGAAGGCTACCAAGACACCTTATACACACACTCCCTCCGCCAATTCTACCGCGAATGCGACATCTACGGTACCGTAGACTTCATCTTCGGTAACGCAGCCGTCGTGTTCCAAAACTGTAACCTCTACCCGCGGTTACCAATGTCGGGTCAGTTCAACGCCATCACGGCCCAAGGACGAACTGACCCGGGTCAAAACACTGGGACCTCAATCCAAAATTGTAATATTCGGGCGGCTGAGGATTTGGGCTCGACTAAGACATATCTTGGGCGTCCGTGGAAAGAATATTCACGGACGGTTTATATAAAGACTTTTATGGACACATTGGTTGATAGCGCGGGGTGGCGTGAATGGTCGGGTGATTTTGCGCTTAATACTTCGTATTATGCGGAGTTTGATAATTCGGGTCCGGGTTCGGATACGAGCAGGAGAGTTAGTTGGCCGGGTTTCATGTGATAAATGCTACGGACGCGGTAAATTTTACCGCGTCTAGTTTCGTGATGGGTGATGAGTTTTTGCCACAAACGGGCGTGCCTTACAACGGTGGGTTGTGATTCTTTAGTACAAATGTACAGGGATTGAGAGGTGTAACACGTTTGATTGATTTGTTATTTTATTTAAATAAATAATAAATAATGTATTGACATTAATATGTATTTATGTAACTGCATTTACAATAAATATTGTTTCTAGTGATTTTCCCAAGGGTGCATTTAACACACTCTTCTTATACACCGGAATGTTTGACTTTTTAACTGGTGGCACAAAGTGTTTATCCTCGTTATAGATATGCAGGTTCGACGGATTATGAGATTAGATTTTACTGTGTGCACTTTTATGGCATGAGATGTTCGTCGTAAAGAAAAAAAACAGACGGTTAACGTGGAAAGGGGTAAAAAGAAGTCGAGTGATTCGATTAAGATAGATACTTGATATACGAGTCAATTTGGATATTAACATTATTAAGCCTTACCTCGTGATTTTGTCTGAAAATTTTATACATATATACATAATGTGGGGACATCATTAGATATTATGGTCCATGGACAATGATATCTTCATATCATGAATTGGATACAATGTCTAGTATATATACCAACTAGTATGTGTGGACAATCATCACATTATTCGTTGTATTTGGAGTGACATAACAAATCAACAATTATATAAAATAAAAGAAAGATAAAACATTGTTTGACATCATGGAATATCTATCGTAAATGGGAAGTATCTCAAACACATTTGTGTGTTTTTATCGAAGACAACATTCTGTTATAATGAGGAGTCAGTCATGTCTTGCTCACACTAGAAACCAAATTTTTCTTATTTTATTTTAACGGCTTACCCCACTATATTTACAACAAATACACATTTTTCTAATATTTTCTTTACGTATTATAAATATTTTGAAATACCCAAATCAAACATCATTAACTTTATCACAAATAACAGTTATATATTCCCAACCCTTTGGTCACATTTATTTTTCATTATAATGTTACTTTTTTAAATAAAATCAAATTTTGTATAAAAAATTAATGAAATTACTACAAGAAACAAATACTGTAAAATTATACAAATTTGTGTTTTTATAATTAAGATCAGTGTTGCAAAACTCGGTTTGGGCTTGTACTCGGCGACCTACCCTGGAGCGAGTACTCGGCCTAATCGGGGGAGTACTCGGGGCTTAAATTGGCCTATGCTGGGAGTACTCGGAGTACTCGGCCAACTCGGCGACCTACCCTGGAGTGAGTACTCAAAGAGTAATCGGTCAACTCGGCCTTGTCTTGCAACACTGAATTTAAGACATTGCATATTGTTGTTATTACGCACAACCTTCGTATGTAAACTAAGCATAAATATGATGTGCAAGTCGCGGCACATGGTGTACAAATTATTGATGCACACGGAATCAAACATGTACAAAAAGATAAAATAAATAAAAAGAACTCATCTGGAACGATCTCTACTAATCTAATATGGTCGTCTGCAAGGGGAAGCCGCCTGATTCCAGTGATGCCCTTTGAAAAGACATATCTACCTCATTCTAAAGGCACCGATGGTCTTATGGTATCTACCTCAATTCAAAATGACAATAGACATTATAGAGTTATAGACATTATAGAGTTGATAACTTTTGTTGCTACTCGTCTAGTTTCATCGTATGAGGTTTTAGAATGCTTTAGTCGTTCATCCTTTATGAGTCATTATGAAAATGATTATGGGTTCAGATTAATATGAGATTTGCTTATGGTGTTCCAATCACCACTTTAAGGACTCTTTGTCCTTGGTAATGTTTATCTCATGAATGATGTGTGATTTTTTAAGATGCTACAATCATACCACTTAAGGACTCATTCTACCCGAATTAATTTGATTTGTTTGATTTATTTATCTACTCTAATTGGCAGGCCATTATATGGAGTTAACTCAAACCCACGAGAAGAAACCGAACAAAAGAGAGAATTATTTTTTGGGTCTTGGACTAATGACTAAGTCAATAAATAAAGTTTTTAACTGGGCTGGGCTGAAGTTAAAAAATATGGGTCAGCTAAAGAATTAAAAGGATCACGATTTCATGATATTGACATATTATGTGAATGTGATAGATATTATGGTATTACCCCTTGGCGATCAGTGTGTTCAAGATTCAAATATAGAGAGAGATTACAAGGCTTTATACTAGGAATACAATCAATGCATTATTTACATAATCAATCAAGTCAATCTTGATCCTATAATATCGGCTATTATACACCTACAGTCGAAGCTGGAGGTGACCGGATGCTGAGACTGGACCTGAAATCTTCAAAAAAGTGCTTGGGAAGACCTTTGGTGAAAATTTCCACGATTTAATAGCGAGAGGAAACATGATGAACACGGATTAAGCACCGCTGAACCTGCTCAAGAACAAAATGAATGTCCAGTTCTATATGCTTAGTACGTTGATGTTGAACTGGATTTCCTGAAAGATAAACTACGCTAAAATTATCATAAAAACCAATCGTGGCTTCGGATAATGGGTGATGAAGCTCAAGCAGCAAGTTGCGTAACTAAAATATTTCAGTGACTACGATGGCCACGCCTCGGTATTCGGCCCCTACGCTAGACCGAGAGACTGCCTGTTGTCGCTTAGAGGACCATGAGAGTAGAGTGGGACCATAGTAAACACAATATCTAGAGGTGGACCTGCGAGTGTCGGGGCAACCTGCCCAGTCTGCATCAGTATATGCAGTCAAGGACAAAGCGAAAGATGGTTCCAAGGTGAGGCTGTAAGAAGCGGTCCCCTTTAGATATCGAATAATGCGCTTTAGCGCCTGCCAATGAGATGTCATAAGAGCATGTATGTGCATGCATATTTGTTGTGCCGCATAACTGATGTCAGGAAGTGTAAAGGTGATGTATTGGAGCGCCCCCACAGACTGCGATATAGAGATGGGTCATCAAATGGAGTACCGTCTATCAAAGATAATTTTGGTTGGGTGTCGACAGTCATATCAACGGGTTTGCAGGTATCCACGCAAGCTTGATGAATAATGACATTAGCATACGCTTGATGTGAGAGAAACATAGTGTTCTTGTTACGAGTGACAACAATGCCCAAAAAATAGCTAAGAGGCCCGAGGTCTTTCACGGCGAACTCACTGGCAAGACTGTGCATAAGAAGTTGACGAAGACGGTCTGAATAGCTTACTAATAATATGTCATCTACATAAAGAAGAAGGTAAGCAGTTTGAGCCTTTTGTTGGAGAATGAAAAGAGAGTTATCACATTTGCTTTGAGTGAAGCCCATGCGAAGAACATAATCAGTAAACCTTTGATACCATGCCTTCGGTGCCTGTTTCAAACCATATAGAGATTTCTTTAAGCGACAGACATGATTAAGAAACTGTTGGTCCCGAAACCCCATGGGTTAATAACATGTAGATAATCTCGTTCAAAGTCTCGTGTAAAAAGGCATTGGTAACGTCCAGTTGATGGACGGGCCATGATTTTGTGAGCGAAATAGATAACACGGTGCAAATTGTTGCAGGTTTAACTACATGGCTAAACGTTTCACCATACTCCAATCCAACCTGTTGTAACCTGCCATCACAAACCTAACGCACCTTATAGTGCTCCAAAGTACCGTCAGAATTAAATTTGTGTTTGAACAACCACATGCTTCTAATGACATTCAAATGTGGGTGTCGAGGTACCAATTCCCAAGTTTCATTTTTAATAATGGTGTATTCGTTGGTCATGGATTTATGCCAAAGCGTTGTAAATAAGGCAAAGGTAGGGTTTTTCGGTATAGGTACGATGGTGGTAGTGTGTAGGTTAAGATGTGGGTTGGGTTTGTGGATGCCGTCCATGGCACTTGCGCGCATAGTACTTGTTGAGGTAGTAGATGGTGGCGGGTTATTTGGGAATGGATGTGTGGAGGATGTGGCAGATGAGGGTTGGGCCGGTTGTTGGTTTGGGTCAGCGGAGAAGTTAGGTGCAACGGATGTAGATGGTAGGGCCGAAGGGGGATTGGGCCATGAGTAGGGGTTTGTGATGGATTGTGGGGTAAAGGATGTTGGGCCGAGGGTGTAGTAGGAGGGGTGGAAGGTGGGGTTGTTTGGTTGGGCTTAGATGTGGGAGATTAGGCCGGAGGGGTGTTAGGGGTGAATTGGGTTGGGAGGAGAGGTTTGTTCACAGTTGTGGATGTAAAGGTGCAAAAAGGAATTCATAAGATGGGGGTGAATTTATGTGATGAAAGGCAAATATGGTTTCGTCAATGATGACATGGCGTGAGATGGTTAATTGATTTGTGTGTAGGTCAAAACATTTGTACTCCCTGTGTTGTGAGGGGTAGCCTAAGAAAACACAAGGGTGGGATCGGGGTTCAAGTTTGTGGGTGGTGGTAAAAGATATGAGTGGGTAGCAAAGGGAGCCAAAACCGAAGATGGTCATAGGAGGTTGTGGAACGATATAATATTTCGGTGGGAGTGTGGTATGTTTTGGTTTAGGCTGGGGTTATGTTGTGTAGGTAAGTGGCCATGTCGAGAGCATGGTGCCAAAATGTTGGTGGGAGACCCGCGTGTGAAAGGAGCGTGCAGATCATGTTGTTGATAGAGCGAATTATTAGTTCCACTTTACCATTTTGGGATGAGGTGTGAGGGTAGGAGAGACGAAACAACATGCCGTTTTGAGCACACTATTGTTTAAAATTGTTGTTTACGTATTCGGTTCCATTATCACACTGAAAAGTTTTAATTGGGCGTTCAAACTGTGTTTTAATTTGAGTTGCAAAATTAGAAAAAATCGTGTAGACTTGTGATTTGTTAGCTAAGGGGTAGGTCCACAAAAAATTTGTGTAGTCATCTAAAAACAAAATGTAATATATGTGGCCTGCAGTGCTTAACACTGGTGAAGTCCAAAGATCGATATGGACAATATCTAATGGTGCAACAATATACGATGCAGAAACTACAAAAGATAAACAAATACTCTTTCCCAAAATGCAAGATTGACAAGCATTATTATTTTTAGAATCATAAAAAAATAGAACTAGAGTTTTTCAATGTATGTACAAACTAGGTCTTGGGTACCCAAGGCGTTGGGAGAGAGCGGCAAAACAGATTGAGATGTCCTTTGTGAGGCGGGAGGAAGGAGGAGCGGGTACAAATTATTGTTGCTGTTGCACCGAAGGATAGGGATCCGGGTCTTGAGGTCCTTCACAAGAAAACCAAAAGGGTCAAACTCTATGGAAACGGAGTTGTCGGTAGTAAGCCGACGAACTGAAATGAGATTTTTAATAAGTTTTTGGCGAGTAATGGACATTGTTTTAGTTTTAAAAAGTGGGTAGGTGGTGGAAGGGTGAGGTTACCTTGTCCAGTAACCGGTATAGCATTTCCATCACCTACGATTTAATATTTAATAGGACCCTTATTAGAAAGAGTGTGAGATGTACCTGACTGTTGGTGGTAGTGTTCAGATGCACCGGTATCCATGAGGGAATTCCAATCAGGTGGATTCAGACTCATTGCATGCATGGCTTGGACAATATTTGTTGGAGTAAAAGCCATGTGGGCCGAATTAGGCCTTGGGCCAAGCAAACCATTCCCATTAGTATTGTTGTTGGGTTGTTGTGTAGTTGGGTAAGGACAAGGAGGTAAGGCCCAAGATGGCCATGAAGAAGTAAACTGGTTATGTGAGGGCCACTGTTGCATGCCATATTGCCAAAGGTAATGAGTAGGGTAACTGGGTGGGGGCTGTTGTCTGCTGCAGTTCTAAGACGACCGGCCTCGGCTGCGTCCACGACCTCAAAAACGACCGGTCAGAGTGTCAGTCAGAAGTGGTTTCGGTGTTGTAAGCCGTAGGATGGTTTGGTGAGTTATGGTGGTTGTTTTCGGTGGAGGATGTTCGTGTGGTGGTGTGGAGTGTAAACCGGCAACAGCAGCCGCATGTTGGGCTTGGTTGTCCTTACAAGTTTCATGCATACAAACTGGGAACGTACGTCGTAAAAAGATGGTAATGGTTTGGTGTTGTTGAGAACGGCGGAGATGCTCTCGTAAGATTCCGTTAAGCCAGCTAAAGTATGAAGGACCAAGGCATCATCGTCGATGGGAGCATCAACGTTAGGGAGTTGGTCAGCTAAAACCTTCAACTCTTGGCAATAGGCAGTCATGCTGGTGAAGTTTTCAAGACGGGTTGAGTTAAATTTTTGTTTAAGGTATAAGGCACGGGTGGCTTTGTTATCTTGAAAAAGGGATTCAAGGGCGGTCCAGGCTTAGTAGGCGGAGATGTTTGGTTTAAAGATGGTGTTGATAAGATCTTGGCAGATAGTTCCGTATAGCCATTGAAGGACTATGGCGTCTAATCGTTCCCAAGAATCAAGGGCAAGAGGAGGAGGGGTGGCGGTTTGTTTCTTTTTTATTAGTAGATGATGAGGCAGAGGCAGAAGGAGGTGAACAAGGTTCATGGTGGTTCGAAGCGAGGAAAGCACGACAGTGGATTCGAAACAACCCGGACCATGTCGTGTAGTGGGATGAGTCCGATTCAAGGATTATCGGAACAAAGGATTTTATCATCGGATTTGACATTTGAAACTTTTGGAGATTCGATCTCCGCAAAAACAGATTCAATGGAATCAGGGTTGACTTTAGAAATAGGGAAATCTGAGTCAAAATAAATCTTGTCAGACCCCTTAAGTCTGTAAAACTTCTTGATTTTATCGTTTACCTTCTTGATTTTACCCCCGACCCATCAGTTGTTTGAGTCACAACTTTGACCTCTACAGTAGGCTTGAGGTCCTTTGGGTCAGTAACTACTTCCTGCTGAACCTTCTTACTAGCATCTTTAGATGCTTTCTCAGTTTCTTTTGTGTCTGCTGGCTGAGGGCCATAGACAGCTTCACACACTTCCTCTTCATTGGTAAAAATGAGTAATTAACATTGAAAGGAGGAGGAACATCATTATAACCTAGAACTGAATTCTCATGTTTTTCAGCTGTTTCAGTTCTGGAAGTCATGATCTGATTATACATGTGTTTAGTGCTCCTACATTTATCTAGTTTCTTTCGCAGCTCAGTAATGGTCTTTTGTTTCTCAATGATTTCTAGCTACATTTTCACGATTGTTTCATCTTTTTCTACTAGACCCTTGTATTGGAATTCACAATCACCAGTTTTAATACAAAGCAGCCTATTAACTTCCTTAAGATCTTTCTGGGTGCTTTCTAACTTTTTCTTAAGGCCATACTCTCTATTTTTGTTGCCAAAATTTAATTCCTTTTGCTCATCTAAGAGCACTATGAGTTGTTTGTTCTGGTCTACTTGCTTATCATGTTCTTTATTTATGAAATCTAGTTTCTCAACAAAGTCAAAACACTTTTTGCAAGCATCAACAATAGTAGATAAAGAAATGTGTACCTTTTTGGCATCAGAGTCCAGTTCAGTCATGAATGCAATGAACTCCGTTGTTGACATCCCTTTTGTAACTGTTGTCAGATCCAGAATCTCTTCAGTCGGCTTCTTCTCTCTGATGATTTCTTCCACTTCGTCAGATTTTTCAGTAGCAGCTACCTCAGACTTCATTGCACTTTCATCAACTTTAACTTCTTCAGCTTTGACCGATTCAGCTTCAGTCACATGTTCTTCAGTCTTGACTATATCAGACACAGTCTCATTGTTAGAATCAGATGCTTCTGACTTCACACTATCTTCTTTTATCTCTGCCATAAGAGCCTGATCACCATCTATCATAGAACTCCAGTCATATTTGCCGTCAAGTTTGGCAACCATGAGTGCTCTAGAACTTGAATTGTTAGAACTTGAAGGTGGGGCAACAGAAGAACTCTGTCGCGTGGTGTTGGAGCTGTTGCTTGACTGTTGTCTTGTACATTCTCTAGCAAAGTGGCCAAAGGTATGGCAATTGTAACACTTCACCTTGCTTTTGTCAAATCCAGCTCTTCCACCAACGAGCTTCCTTCCAGTCCTTTCCATATACTTCTTTGCCTTGCGTGAGAGCATGGCCAAGTTCCATTGTAAGTCCATCTCCTCTAGATCATCAGGGACGATCTGGTCGTAGTCTTCATCAAAGAGTGCTGGATCGTTGATCTTCCCTTGAATGTAATTCTCGTACGAAGCTATGAAGGAAGATAGCACAGCAAGTTGCTGTTCGGCCGACTTAACACTCATCGGCATGGACTTGCTTGTTCCAGTTGATGATCCACCTGTACTCTTTCCATTCCCGCCAGAAGGGATATCCTTGACTTTAGTAGATTCACCTGATGTTTGACACAAAACAACACTCACCGTCAGAATCAAGAATAATATTACCAGATGTGTCACCTGAGAAGAATCCCGAGACACCGTTGCTGGTTGACGAGGTTTTAGCTGCAGGCTTTCCGTGATAAATCCCTGGATCCTGTACCTGTTCAGATCCTGCTTCCCTCCTCATCATGTTGAAGCTGTAAGCTCTTAGTTTCCCTACCACAATATCCAGAGTCATGGTATCGTAGTCAGTTCCATTTCTGATCATTAGAGAATACACATCCCATTTCGTAGGAAGTGCATCCAACAGCTTGTCATTAAGCTCATTGTCAATGTACTGTATCTCATGGTTTCCCAACTCAGTGAACAGATGATAGAATCTTGTGATGATGTCCTCTAAGCTCTCATCTTTGAAATGCTTGAAGACTGCAAACTGCTTCCTTAGTAGATCCTTCTTGTTCTTTTGCATTTCAGCACTGCCCATGTATCGTTTTTCCAACGCCTCCCATAAATCCTTAGTCGTCCGATTTCTACTGAAAGTGTGGAGGATTTCCTATGGTAAGCACATTGTAATGGCAGCTCTAGCTTTATTTTCAGCTTCGTGCGTAAGTTTCTGTTCCTCATTCATCTCACTAAAGCTCAGAAGTCTTTGCCCGCTCATGCCTTCTCCCTGCTTAAATGGTTGAATGTACCCGTCTGATATACAGATCCACATTTGTAATTGGTAGAACTGAGCCCATTCTTCGAAACGTCCTCTCCACCAAAACTAGTTATCAACACTGATCATTTTAGGCGGGAATTGGCTTTTCCCACCTCGTGATCCATCTCTACCATTTTGTTTAATAGGGCCATTGATTTAATAGATTTTAGATTGGATTGATAAGTTGGTTAATAATTTAATTTCAAGGTCCAAATTAATTGTTTGTCACACCCCAAATAGCAGTGGAAACAATGGAATGCGACAGACACCTCTGGTATAAAGCACATGGTTTATAAAGAAACTATATTACACACTAATTTACATCATAATACATTGTTCGTTACACACGACGAGTATGATAACGTTGATTGGTTCCCGCGAACCGCGTTATTGCTATAGTAAGTCTGCTTCTACGTACATATCTATCCGTCATGCAAAACTGAAGTAGTAAACATACACATTATTCAAGTTCTTGTTTACCTGAAAAGCATGTTTTAAAACTGGTCAACTACACATAGTTGGTGAGTTCCATAGGTTTGTTTGTATTTAATCGATAAACATATAAATAGGATTTAGCACAGTTGATGTAATTATACTAAGTCCACAAATGAAGCCTTGACTGTATATAAACTATCGTGGCCACTTAAACCACCACAATAGTATCACCACCCCGAATAGCTATGCCTAACACAACATAGCGTGTAATGTATATGCATGAATATGTGCAACCGCATAGTTCCTTATGGCGTCCTGGCCATGCGGTTTGGGCTTGTCGGGCCAAATAGTACTATTCACAATATTCACCGGCCTAATGGTTGATCACTTGTGTTTGCGGGGATTTTCAATGTGTTAGATGTTCAACTCAGATAATTCGCATCAAAATCATGTTCCTGTGCATATGTGTACATAACATGCTTTTCCCCCCAAAACATTTGATAAAACATGTATAAAAGAGGGGTCATGAAACTCACCTGATAATATATGCTCACGTACTACTTCAACACAGCTAATGCCACAGTAAGTTAATCCGATCTTAAGATTGGGTGTTAGTTCGGATGACGTCTTCGCTCAAACGTCCTGTATACCTCTACGTACACCACCTACAATCAGTATCAATCACTTATTCTTTCATAAAGCAGCCCTTATGTAACTAAATTATGTCTTGAAAGGTTAGTCTGAGTGTTATGTGGGTGAGGAAATAATTACAAAAGTGTGTGTGTGAGGTTCTATCTTCGAATGAACCCATATATTCAATTAAAAGCGCCAATGTCGGTTTTCATGATGTGGAAAAACACACACCTCCATAAACTAGATAAGTACTATTGGATATTTTTGGTATTTGTGGGGTTAATCGGTTTTAAGTGCGTTTACGGTTTAGCAAACGAACAAAACGAAATCGTTTCTAACGGTTATATATATATATATTTGTATAATGATTATAAACCGCATACTTAAATATTTTGTTGAGCATGTAAGATGGTATTGTTTGGTTAATATTTTTGGGATTGATTAACAATATAATGCATGTGTGAAAGATAAAGATAAAGATCGCATGTTCACAACCAAGGCTTTGCTAAATGGAAACCAAATTTTCGGTAGTTTTTGACACATGACCAAGGCCTAATATTCCTAGGTTCTTTTCTAATGGTCATATGTTTGCTATTTCATGTCCTAGGCATCGCCTAAAGCACATGGGGTCAAGTCTTATAATTAGTTAAACGTTATGTTTTAGTTCAGGTTTACCTTGATTTTCCCGAGTATCACATTATTCAAGTCCAAAATTTAACTAGTCCACTTGTGTTTGAGGCCCAAAGTATAGTCCAAGAACAATAAGGTCTTTCCGAGAACAAATGGTGTCCGAGTTCCTTGTTTCCAAATGCTTGAGTGTGTCTGAGAACCAGAGTAAATAACCCAGAACTCTTGTATCCGAGAACTATATTGTGATTCCGAGAACCTCTATGGTCAAGAACTATGATGTTTGTCCGAGAACCACACTTTTGTTCAAGAACTAGAATATATCCAAGAACCCTTGTGGAGTATCCGAGAACTAAGTAGCTTCCAAAGATAGACCTTGAGTCTGAGAACAAGGTAGTATCCGAGAACAATGTTTTCGAATGAAGCCACCTTGAGTCCGAGTCTTTGATTCCAAAAAGAAAAATGTCGGAGAACCTTTATCTCTCCGAGAACTAAAACTTTGTTTCCGAGAACTTGTGTTCTAGAATTGTAGATCCCTTGGTCAACAAATTGTGATCCTAAAATTTAGAAGTTGACTGAGATGATTGATTTGAATTTCAAATTCTCTCAATCCTTTCCTTAAATTTCGATTTCCTTATCTGCAAAAACACAAATTCAAACACCAAAATAAGATCAAAACTAAGAGTTTAATAAAAATCGACGGTGTTCTTGATGTTCTTGATAAACTTGAATGAACCTTCAAACCCGAAACTCAATTCTGCAAAACTTAAAGAAATCGTGAGATAGAAAACAAACAAATATTCATAACCAAAAAACAAACAGAAACTTGAAAATATAATAAAGGCCGAAACAAGGAGAGTTAATAAGAACAATAATCGAGACAAAGCAAATAACAATAGCCGAAACTAACAAACTTAAGAACAAAAATTACTATGAGCCAAAATTTTTATAACAACCGAAACACTTTAATAACAAAACAAAAAAGATGGAACCTTTATGAACTGACACAAAACAAAGAAACTTACAAAAATCAAAATCCAATCGAGATGCAAAGTGATTTGTTTTGTTTTTTTTTTACTTTTAATCTAATACTAATAAACGAGAGATGCAAACCAAAAAACAAACTAAAAACAAACAGAATCTTTAAAATAAAAAACAAAACAGATTTTTTTTAATAATCAAATCCGGAAAAAAAAAATAATATGCAAACCGGTTTTTTTTTAATCACCACGAACTCGTTCCTTGAATGATATCTAGCCCGAATAGCTCTAATACCACTTGTACGTCCCTTTCCCTTGAGATCTTCTCTGCAATCAAACCAAACACGAATCGTAGACGCGGAATATCTTTGATCCGTGGATATCACACAAAGAACACAAGATTACTTTTTAATGCTTTTCTTATTAATCGAATCACATATAACAATTAATAAAAACTACACCGAACTTGTAATCCTAGCTAGCTTTCTCTCTCTCAAACTCTATGACAAAAACCAACTAGCCAACAAACCTCTAAAACCCCATGTATCATTGCTTATATAGATGCATCATCATGGACTTTTAACTGGCTTGTGTTGGGCTTTTACAATACTAGTTTAATTACATATTCTAGAACTAACTTAGACAAGTTCTTCTAACGACACGAACAATAAAAAGTCTTCTGTCAATAATCCTGAGCGTTTGCTTAAACGCTTGAGTATCTGTCACAAACTTGCACCAACAAAAACACAATATATTTTACTTGACTCGTTTCGAAACAAATTTACATCAGACGTAGAACAACTGAAAAGGTACATAAAAATAAATACGAAAACATATTATATTTTATCAGACTCATTTCAAAAAATTTGCGTCGAAACATAAACCATTTGGAATTTAATTATTACCGACACCTACATAAGCACGTAAAATTATAAAGTGTCAAAATGACAATGTTAGAAAGTTTTTATAAGGATGAAAAATGTATCTCAATGTTTAGAGTTGAAAGGGTGAGATATAAAAGGGAAAAAACAAACATAAAAAAGGGATGAAGATTGCAGCTTCCTGATCGCTAATTTTAGGGTTGGAATTTCGGTACCTTAATATTTCTACTTTGCTAATTCCGAGTGAAATGGCGTTACGGTAAATAAATAGATGTGGAAAGGTTTGTCTGGTGTCTTCCTCAATTGGTCAATGAAAGAGAGATGAAATCAAAAGGATATTCTGTATTTGCCCTTTCAATAATGTACGACGTCCAAGAAAATAGAATGAAAGTTAAAAAGGGGTGTATGGATCCACAATCCCATATTAAAAAGTTAAAAAGTTAAATGCTAGTTTTACCTAAGCTAAATCAATGCAGAAGCCTCGAATCTTAATGTTAGGTTTGGCTTATTTAAAGGGGATTTATTGCGAATGACGGTAGGGTTTGTTGATCAATATTAAAGTCTGTTAAATTTACGCCAACCAGGAGTTTTCGCATCTGCAATCCGCGGCATGGTTAATTGCGATTTGAACACAACGGATCATGCATAAACTATCACATTGTCGTCGAAAAAAAGAAGGATCATAATCACATTTCTTCGTCGCTAGAACCAAAACAAACCAAAGCTTAGTGCCGCTAACAGCTGCAAACGGAGTGCCAAGCAGGGCGGACCTAGCTAAATGCTAGGTGTCGCGCCGTTGTCCCTCGAATTCGCCGCGCGTAGTAGAAAATTATTTTTTTTTTAACGATTTTTTTTCTAAAACGTTACCACTAAAAAAAAAATTAAATTGCTACTAAAATTTAATATACATACTACCAAAATGAAATTATACGTTACCACGTTACGTTACTCAAAAAAAAAATATTTATCGAACTCGGGTAATAATAACCAAAAATTTAACTAATCTAATTATCTAAACAAGCTCAAAATCAATATCCAAAATTATAATACAATTAAACAAGCACACCCCATTACCCCAAGTCCAACAAGCATACCAAGTGTTTGATGAAATATTTCGCCTTAGTTTTCCACTTTTCATCCTCTAATTTTAATCGTATTTTGTCTAAGTACCTTGGTTGCAATTTTTCTTGATTCTTTGTAGGTTGAGACAGACATGGTGAAATTCATGGTTCACAAGGGATAAAGAGACTGTTGAAACTCTTGAATGCAATTCAGGTTTGAAAACCCTATTTTAGTATTCTTTTCTACACAATTTAGTTAGGCTAATTTGACATTTACACTTATAAAAGACTATGAGATAGTTGGTAGTATAAGTTAATTCTACCATGGTTCATAACTTGTCAATTTGAAGCTGAAATAACCAACAAAATGTATTATGTTTTGATTGATTCAGTAATGCACTCCAACTTTTTGATAAAAAGTGCTCAGTAAACGGTATGTTGTACAATCTTAAAAGCTTGTTGTACAACATTCTATTGCACAAATAAGGGCAGCGTACCTGAGGTGCGCGCCTTGATGTGTCGTAAAACACATCTATTTTCCTATGTATTTGAGTTATAATTGAGTCTTTTGTATATATTTTTTTAGTAGTTTTTAGCGTGTAATCGTTTGTTTATCTATTATTTCTTAGTACTCGTTTTTATTATTTTATAGGTGTTCGT